>JAJMCH010000001.1:600000-814701 GCA_030585105.1 Wickerhamiella shivajii | reverse complement strand
TGAATGAATGAAAACATCAACAAAAAACATGCGCGCAATCCAGCGGTGCCAGATGTTGAAAATCTCAAACTGCCAGCCAGTTACCCAGATCAAAAAATTATTCCGCCCAGCAAAAAGCCAGAGCAATGGCATCTTATATAGAGCCAAACAGCCAGATCTCCAGCCTAACCACCCAGCCTTGTAAGTCGAGGGTGAAGTATATGTATAAGGAGAGGTATGCACTGGATAATGAACAGCCAAGCATATAATGCACACACCTACGTAGCCAAATATCAAGAGACTATGCATTCGATTCGGATAACAAAGTTGTATATATCGAAAGAGTCTCACAGGCTCGGCACGATGTTTGGTAAACAGTGCGGGAATCGCAATATACCTACGAAGATAACGAGAAACCCCATTATTCGCGAAGACTTTTGCTCCAGAGGGAACGATCCAGGAGAGAAAGTTGAAGAACATCTGCACAGCGAGGACGAGTGCAACGTAGGCAACGGTGAACCCTCCTAGCCTATTCTCCCAAGTCATGTGCCAGATAGTATCGACCTGATCGTCCAGTATAGGCTTACTTAGAAGCAAATCAGAATGCAAGAATGCACCTTTGCCAGTGGTATTAGCTTCGACCCAGGTTTGAGTAACAGGATTCTCAGAAATAACGCTAAGCATCTCTCGTGCAGTATATTTCGGCTTTTTATGACTATACCAAGCACGCACGTAGTTCCAGGTCTCCTCCGTAGTGGTAAAGTCATAGGCTTTGTTGAGGGCATTGTTAGCGTAATTTCTAAATTGCTCAATACATGTGAACAACGAACGCAAATAATCATCGTTGTTCATCATGCATTCTGAATAAAGTTCTCCTGTAGGTGGGTACTCCGCACAATACAGCAGATAGGCAGTATTGGGGTAAAAGTCAGACGAACAAGGTGCGTACCAATGATCAACTGGCCATGAGAATGCGAAGCCAAGCAGCCCAAATGTAGTCAGATGTTTCATATTTACGTTCTAGTGTCGAGTAGGTTATGCACGTGAGTCTACTCGAAGGAAAGGCCCACATGAAATAGTGTCCTACGTGCATGAAGTACTTGCACTTGCATATGCAAGATTGCCGGGTACGGATGAACAACTCGAGTTAATACACGCATAAGTGGCTTGTCGAGTCTTAAATGGAGCTCAGGAATTGACGAACTCTTTTTTGCAAACTTATCATCGTAAGCACAAGAGTAACGGTAGAGTTTCGCGAGATTTCAGATCAACAAGACGCCATTATGCCATCATAAATTTGCAATCATTTGCACATATGGCGTTCAATTGATAATGGGCAGTGTTATGCGTACTGAATGCAGTAGTTCAGTATCGAGATGACACCGAGAACGCGAATGTGCACGAAAGCGTTCACTGGGTGCATCGAGGCGATTTAGCATTCTCGTCCGTGTGTCTAGCCGAGACTACGTTTAAGATTAGAAAACATGAGTGACAGACCACTTCACTTTCCCTACTCATTATTTACGATTATATGCGAGTAGTAATAAACATTTCACTGATGGTAGTATTTTGAATCTAATCTTGGGAAATCTACGGCTGGATATATAGGGCTAGGGCTGATCATCATGTTGCATAATGGTCGTTCCGTCCGATCATCACACTATCAGCCAGAGCCAAATCTAGTCGAAAGGTTGCATTCGATGAAAATTTCGCACGAATCCGTAATATTTGCTCTCATATTATATCCAGGGTGCGAAAGGGAAGGCGACTTAATGTGCATGAAAGATGAGACGCATAGAGACTATTCGTCCGGGAATCATGGAATTTTGCGTTCCAACTCCGAAGCGGACCCTGAAGACGTTGCAGGTAGGGTTTACAGTAAAGCAGGTTTCCAGAATCCATTGTGTACGTAGTGTGAATGGCGATCAGTTTAATTTTAAACTATCTGAAATTTAAGGATTCCGGAGAACATCACCACTCTTCAGAATGAAAGAATCTTTCAGTGAGCTCGTTGTTAAATTTAGTACATTGCAGTAGAGTATAGACATTGTAGTTACCTATGGTGAGCATAAACTGGATACGTTACTTTAATAGGTTGTTTGTTGAAATTATAATATTTAACTAAATTAATAATTAACATTGGGACAGTGAGAACCTCATTAATCCATACATGCGCATCACTAATTAGATGACGAGGCGTTTGGCTACCTTCAGAGAGTCATAGTTACTCCCGCCGTTTACCCGCGCGCTTGTTCAAATCACTTCACCTTGACATGAAGAGCACTGGGCAGAACTCACATTGAGTCAACACCCTTTTGAGGCCATCTCGATGCCATATAATGGCAGGTCATGTTGCGTGTAAATCTTGGACGGTTTACTGTACACGAGCCTCTCAAACCATTAATAATTGAACTTGTGATACCTGAGCTCACCTAGTAACTGCACTCATTATTGCGTACTCTGTGTACTGAGTACCTTTTGATCTGACTTGGAGAGGTAGACAGTGTGGCAACTTTATCGTATATAGAAATAGGAGATGTGAGGTGATACAAAAATCAAAAATCATCCGCCAAGGTAGCTGACTTGAATTAACGTGACACTTTCGTAGAGTTGTAACTAAGTAGTGAAATATCATTTGTAGTATCGATGATGGTTTTAGGGCTTCATTCGCACATGGTTATATGTGTTCCATCACTCAATGGTACACGGCCGGAACAAAAGAAAGCGATGACACTCTTGTCAATCATTACTCCTTTTATGAGCTTAGAAGAGTCTAAATGAATAAAAGCGTTCTCTATACCTGATGCCTTGTATCACCACAAAGATATAGAGGGTTTGAATACTTTTTATTGCACTCAAGTTAGGAATAGACCATGTTTTTTACCCTTATGTCTCTTTCTCGGTTGATCTTTCTTTCGCTGATCGACATCTATCGGAGGGTTAGGTCGTACATCGAAGGACTGGCGAGAATACTTGGTAAAACGATACAACACATACGTAATTCAGCACATTTGGTCTACAGTCAATGTCATCTCATGGGCTGAGGTAGGGAATTGTTGCCGCGTCTGATTATGCATGCATCTTGCACCACATACAGCAACATGCGAGATCATCAGTAGATATGATAGGGTTTGAGTGCTTGCATAAGAGATTCCTTATAATCCGAACCCAAGCCCTCGGAATGCACGCACAGTAACTAGCTTGACTATTCTGTTGATTCGATAGTCAACACTCCTAGCGCCTCAGAGGCCAAACCGATGGCCACACCCCACATTTTGAAGCCAGCTCCTTGATGTGTCAGCATTGGCCACTGGCCCGCCACCCTTTTCTAGGCTTAATAAACTTATCATTATTGGTCAAACACTATGAGCGGTGGACCTGTTCCTTACAATAAAAAATTCACAGCGGCCTCTCGCGGCATCTGGAACAAACTTCGTGAATTCCTGATTCCTGTGGCTAACCGCTCCAGCGGAAACCCTATCGTCGGTATCTATAGAACTCCCGAACCAGGCAGCCAGCCTCACAACGGCTATTTGCACGATGTCGGCACTTTGCCAGCGGTTGATATTGCTGAGAACCGTTACTTTAACCGTGACTGGCGCCGCAACTACCCCCAGACCTCTGTCTTTGACCAGAGCACTGTCGCTGGTCTGCTCAAGTACGGCAGCGTTGCTAACCCTCGTATCGCTAAGGGTGACGAGGGTAACAAAGAGCTTGCTTTGGTTGCCAATGGAGAGCTTTCTCTTACTCAAACTTTGAACGAGACCGGGCTGAAGGACGTTCTGGACGAGAATGGACTGCCTCCTTTGCCTGGTGCCTTCAATCACCATCGTTACACCTTGCTCAAGTTCGAGCAGCACGGCATGTACGACGAGAAGTATCCCGTAAGAATGTTCCACTAGGCAACCCATGTCTCATTAGGTAGCTCGTATACTAATATATCTACAAATCTAGAATTCTCAAAATAATTAGTCTGTTAACAGGATGTGCTACGTCTTGTATAAATATAAGGGACTGTCAGAGGTCGTCAACGCTTATTGGGTCAATGGTAACATACCTGCTATTGCAAGAACATCTTATACGCTTGGTTTTCGGTCTCGTCAGTGTACGGATAACCGACTTGATGCAGGAAGTTGTGCAAACTGTCGCAGCAGTTGTCGGGCACCTGGATGCCTGCCAGCACACTGGCAATATCCGAGCCATTGTTACGATAGTGGAACATCGAGATATTCCATTCCATGTTGAGCAGCGATAGGAATCTTGCCAATGCCCCCGGTTTCTCGGGGAATCTAAATCTAAACACCCGCTCGTTCTTGGCTCCCGCATGGCCTCCTACCATATAACGAGCATGGTCTTTGGCCAGTGAGTTGTCACTGACATCGTAGGCCTTCTGGCCAGTGCTTTCGATGGTTTTTATGATTGAAGGAATCTCTTCGCGATTTTCAGTGCTGAAAGAAATGTACACTCGAGCTTTCTCCCTAGCGCTCATACGGTAGGTAAATTCCGTGATCTGTCTAGGGGCAAGCACATCAATCAGCTTTTTGAAGCTCCCGGGCTTTTCGTCCATTTCAACAATGAAAAATACCTCCTTGCCAGCACCGAGCCTGCTTCGCTCAGCAACAAATCTGAGGCGATCAAAGTTCATGTTTGCCCCGCTGAGCACTGCTACATATGCATTGTTTGCACCGCATTCCTCAGGATGACTTGTGAGCCATTTCTTCATGCCAGCGACACTAAGTGATCCAGTGGGTTCAGTGATGGCGCGGGTATCATTGAAAACGTCATTTATAGCTGCACAGATCTCGTCAGTGTTTACAAGTACCATCTCATCGATAAGTTTCTTGGCAATGCGGAAAGTTTCTGTGCCAACCACTCTCACCGCAGCGCCGTCTGCGAATAACCCGACATCGTCAAGGGTCACGAGCTCACCTTTCTTGATAGAGCGTGTCATAGCATCTCCATCATAGGTTTCAACTCCAATAATCTTAACGTGAGGTGCTATCCGCTTGACGTATGCAGCAACACCGGAGATCAAACCTCCACCACCGATGCACAAAAAGATCGCCTTGAGCTTCGAAATATCTATCTGGCGTAAGATCTCAAGGCCTATAGTACCTTGGCCTGCAATAACATAAGGGTCATCAAAAGGAGGAATGTAGGTCATTCCGTACTCCTTCTGCAACCTTGCACACTCTTCCTTCGCCTCGTCAAAATTCTGACCGTAGAGGAGAACCTTGGCACCGAGTCTTTGTACGTTTTCGTACTTAATAGCAGGTGTAGCCAAGGGCATGACAATAGTAGCCGGAATACCGAGCTTCGCTGCACTATAGGCAACTCCTTGAGCGTGGTTGCCAGCACTACAAGAAATGACACCCTTCCAGCGTTTCTCTTCGTCAAGCTGAGCCATCATATTGTACGCTCCTCTTAATTTGAAGGAATAAACGGGCTGGAGGTCCTCACGCTTGAGATAAATTTCCGAGCCGAACTTCTCGCTAAGACTCAGAGCAGGGCTGCAAGGTGTCTCCTTGCACACGTCGTACACCCTGGAAGTTAAAATCATTTTTAGATAGTCAGGCTCACCATTTTCCTGGCATAATTCTGGAGGGAGCATGAGATGACTAAAGTGAAATTTCACTTTTAACATTTAGGCTGCAGCTTACTGATCTAGATGATCTCGGTGGTTAGAGTTTAAAAATGATCCAGGCTATTGTTTAACATTCTAATGATCGGGATCCCTATAGTTTCTGCGTTGTCTATGCGAGGAACGATTCGTAGCTGTGTATCCTATCGACTATGGTCACGATAAGCAAATCGCGATGATGAAATACATGTTATCTCAAAAAAATACATAATTAATTTACAGCAGTTGCAAATGCCTGGTTGACCCAGCCTTCGGGAGCGTCTGGACAATATTCTAGTGCATACTTCTGGACAAAGGGCAAGAGTTGATGCACTGGGAACAAGGCATGCACCCGAGAAAACTTGCAGCCTAAGCTTTTGATGAGGGCAGCTACGTGTTTCCAATGTTGCGTACCATCCAAAGCATCCTGAGTACGGGTAGTGTCGAGAAGATTCTCCCAGCACTGCATGACCTCCGTAGGGTCGGTGAAATCAGAAATTTCAAAGATGCTCAGGCAAATATCGTAGTAGTGGAAGGGCTGGGCATAATTATTGAACAGATCTGAAACTGTGAGCAACTGCGCATTAAGCGATTCGATAGCATGGGTTTTGACTGCCGGTTCCAAGGTGTTATCCTGCTTCACTCGTTCAAGAAGCTCAGCCTGAACAGTGGCTATCCGGAGATAGGCAGTAACCATAGAGGAGAGCTCAAACACTTGCCGCTGAACGTCGGATGGGAACTCGCACTTGCAATATCCCATAGCTCGGCTCAACAACTCGACGCGTTGCTGCATGTCCACTTTCAGACTACTCTTGGCGAGATCAAGAAGAACATCGGCAGCAGCAAGGCGGTCTCCGTTTTTGAGGTAATGCTTCCAGAGCAACTCTGCGATCTGGATGTTCTTTTTCGCGCCATCCTGCAAATAATTTTGAATAAACGGAGTTTCCATGGTGCTCAGCTGATCCGGATTTTTTGATAGAACCCAGTCATACAAGTAATAATGGAACGCTTCATCTTTAGACTCGCAACAAATTCTGTACACCTCTGGATTTGAGTTGAATGGTTGAGGCATCTTCTCCAGAACATCGAATACCATGTCATAGTACTTGACCTTATTGTTGTAAATTTTCTGGCGTGCATCGTGCTCCGGCTTGTGATCTCTCAAATAGCTTGCGGCAACATTGGCACGATCATAATGAGCTGCAGCTGCTAGCGTGACAGAAACCGCACCTTGATAAAATTGCATGGAGACATACTCGTTTACAATGTCCTTCAGAGTGTCAATTGATATGTCTGCAGCCGCTTTGACAAATAAATTAGAACTTTTGTACAATTTTTGAAGCTTTAGATCTGTTTCGGGCCCACTAGATTTCGCCGAGTGGATATACTGGAGTGCCTTGTATACCAGCACATCACTGGCGGAACAATACGTCTCGCAACGATCTTGAATGAGACGAGCTACTGCATCAATGTTATCGCCCCTGTTCATAATATAATTGATGAGACAGGTCACCAACTCACGAGCAACCTCAGAGTGTTTCGCCTCACTGAAAAACTCACGGAACTTCATTGAGATCAATGAATTATAGAGCTCCTTGGTCGACACATACTCCAGTAGGTTTTGCAGCTTTGCCCCGTTGTCAGTCTCAGAGTCCACTAAGAGCAAAAAAGCCACACCCTGCTGACTGCTTTTAACCAGCTGCGCTATCGCGCTAACTGATTTTTGTTCTGCCTTTGCCAGAACGCTAAATGAGTCGCCGGAAAAGCGTGACTCGCTTGATCCTCCGAGATTATTGGATTCCAGGAAAGACACGAGACCCGTCAGATTCGCATGCAGCTCCTCAAAGATAGGGCGCTTGAAATTGAGCTTCAAATCACTCAGTGAGCCATCTTTGAGGCGGGAGTAAGTAAAAAGTTCGTTATTCCAAATGTCAACAAGGAGACGAGACGTGTACATGGCTAAGCCATCGAAACTGGAGCTCAAGCGCACATTGAGGAGTTGGAAGTCAGCCTGACTGCTTCCAATAGCTTTCTTTGGCTCAAGGCTAAGGTCGTAGCGAAGTACATCAGTATCCTTGACAAACACAGGAACTCCGCCTAGCTTGTAAAAAGTGGCCAAGGCTTGATCATGAGTCTGTCTACTCAATGCACCATCAGGACTGGTCGCCACAGCCAAGAGTGCACAGCATAACTCCTTGTGACCATAGGAGTAGACAAACTTGTTAGGAGGGTCGCCAATAGACTTGATATACTCATAAAAGACCACGCGGCGAACTATACACACGAAGTTCTTTGTCAATACTGCGAACTCTGGTGCAGGCGTAAAATATTGCAGAGCAGCCTGATTACCGTACACCACACTACTCTGCTGAGAAGGCGTTTGCGGGCTAGTGGCCAGCACGTCGGTAATGGGGAGTTTAGCGCTTGCCTCCGCGAATCGCTCTCGAGTACGGCAGTCGCTAAGATGGATTACGCGAACGGAATCTACAGTGCTCACCAGCAATCCGTCTGTGATAGTAAACAAAAAGAAGTCACGATCCAGGCAAACTGAACTGCTTACAGTTTGCTTCTGCTCAATTGGGGGTTTGACTACCTCCGCATGAGTAAAGCTATGCGAGTGGGTGCTGCTGAGGTAGAGGCGAGTGCCATCATTAGTTGTGGCAACGAGAACTATCGAGCTGCTTTGCTGCTTGTTGTAGGCATCAATGCTCACAATCTTGAGGTCCTTCTCATGCAGCTTTCCAAAGCTAAGGATCTGATGTAGTGAGTACGTGTGGCCCAGCTTGACGCCGTGTCCAGAAATCTCATAAATAGAAATGGCGCCAGACGCATTGAGCGTATAGAATAGATCACGGCTTTCATCAACGGTCTGGTCAATAATATTTTCGTGGGTACTGCTCTGAGTGTGGAGCCAAGATGATCCAGCGTAGGAGTTAAGGGAAATCTTGCTGGAAAACCAGCTCTCCTTTTGACGGTAGTCGACCTCATAGATACCGGAGCCAGCACTGAACAAGATGCGTCCTGTTCCAGTGGTTGTGAACCTTGGTTTGTCGTTAGAGCGAACCTTGGCAAGCGATACGGACAAAGTCGAGTCGAAAAATTTGGGATCAGAGTTCTCAGGCAGCTCTACGGCAAAGAGGTAAAGGTGGGTGGCAGTAGTGATTATTAGTACCCATTTCACCGTGTCGATAAATACATCTTTCTTGGGCTTCGCAAAGGTTACGCCAGTAATGTCCAGAGGCATCTCCTCGAATCTCCGAAAGGGTTTGCGGGTTTGGTAGTCCCAAAAATACAGAAAGGGCCCTGACACGAACCACGACAAGTTCAAGGGTGTGAAAAGTCCGGAGAAGTTGACTTTCTCCTCCTTCTTTGTGAGGCTCACCAGTTCCTGAGGGAGAGGGATACTTTCGTAGGTGAAGGGGCTCGAGCTGGAATTCTTCTCCTTGTCGTCCCAACAGAAGAATTCTGGAATATCAGACCTCACCAGATTCTCCAAGCTGGGATAATGAGCATCTCTAGCCATGTAATTGTCCAGGACTCTTGCTGCGACCTGCAAGGGTGGGACACTGTCATCATTTAGCTCCTTGATAACAACTACCCCCAGCTCTTGTAGGTGATTGTCGTTTTCTTTCCTCGCAACAGGAACAGGAACAGACATATCTACTGCTGGAAAACTATGATAACTAAGCACAGGAATTGTTCTTGAGGTAATTGCTGTGCGTTAGGGGTATCTTGATGATTGTGCGGATTGGAAGACGAAGCTGGGCGAATTCTATGCCATTTAGTGCTATTCGTTGTTTAACCAAGGGTCCTTTCTCGTGCATAAACTATGAGGCGTAAGGTGAGGCGTGGATCCCTAGAACTCGAGGAAACACTCTGTGAAGCGGGCAGAGCGAGAGTTTCTTGGAGCATGCAATTGAGTGGCTTTTTCGAGATGTGACTACTTGTTGCCCAGGAACAACATTCTTCCATTAATTTGCTATGAACTTCGCGCCAGGTCTAAAACAAGAGCTTGTTACTTCAGTTGCAGGGGAAATCTGCATTTGCGTGGGCAAAAAAGTCCTCAGGAAGGCCGTCAAATCTCGCATGGGGAGACTCGTTAGTCGGACGATCCGCGATACATATCACCAGGGGTATCAGCAGTATCACGCATTGCGTAGCCGCAAGAGAGCCAGAACTCTGACTGCCGCTAGAACCAGGCTCAGTGCGAGACCTGTGGCATCAGCGAGATTCACTCCAAGTACTGTGCCACTAAGCTCTAGACCGACCTTCCTCGACGATATGCACGAGCGCTCCTACGATCCTTTGATTTCTTACAACCCTTACGCTGCCGCCTAGGCACTATATATTAATACTGATGTAGAATACAGATTTGGCTAGTATGCCCTGCGTGAATGTATCTGCATAGCTGAGCAGTCGATTTACGATCTACTTTGAAGGTGCTACATGGCACCCGAGAATTTAGCGTCCCCAACTTTTGGTGCTTCTCGCGGTCTGGGCGTGCTCTTCATGACGTCGACCCGCATAGCTGATCGAGGACATGACTAAGATGGAATATCTATTACCAGATCACAGTTTGTACATTGAATCCCAAAGCATATAATAAATCTTCTTAGCTCGATCATAGTGTATCACATGTAGCGTCAGCCGAGGCTTACCAACTTGAGGAGCCAATGTGGTGGAGCACGTCGGCTGTGGGGAAAATGCCGAGCCGTGCGCGGTCTAGACAGATTTCAGGGTGGAGATGGTTCTCAGCTATAGCGGTGACCAGAGGCAGGCGGATTGCGAATCTTCAGGGCTTTTTGAGGGTTTGGCAGGATAACAGCGGGCACAATCACATGACTCGGCAAATCGGATTAACCTTGCATGTCGGATCAACACTAATGATATGTGTACAAGAATTGCGAAACTAAAATCAAGAACCAGTGCCCTAGAGGAACATGAGCCGTAGGAAACCGCGAGAGTCCGCCTGATCATCTGCTTTGTGTATCCCGATCATTGCATTGGCTCCCGCAATTTAAGGCCCCCGATTACTCCCAACACCCCGGACTGGCCAAACCCCCGAGCACCGGGGTGCAGGTAGTGACATCATAGTGATGCTATGTAGGAATACCCGAGACGGCTTGCTTTCGCTGGTGTTTGACAGATTCAAGGGGCGGTGGGTCACGTACATTAGTAAACGTGCCAGTTCCGACAGTTTAACGGCGATTGCATCATTACCGATGAAGTGCTGATCGGAGCCACGTGGACGATTCGTAGCAAGCCAAAGGCGTCTCGTCCGTGCTCGTCCATAGAACTAAGTGGGGGTACAGGAAAGCAATATTTGCTATTTAGTTCGTCGCTTCTGCATACATTATCCGGACTGCGCATACAGTAAACCAGTTAGGGTCAGGGCGCATATGGGTCGCATGAGATGTCCAAAGGGGTTTGTCGTGGTACTCCAACCACGGTCTGCAAACGGCAGGTAAATTTGTCTATGCGTAGGCTAAAATTCAAACTCCTCCAACCGCTCAACTTTTCACTCCAGCGGGCCGTAGATGGGCACCCCAGGCTGGAGCGGCAATCTGATTGGTCATGGCACAAGTATATATAAGACGCTCTTCCCCACATCTCGTCAATGAACTTCAACAGCGTTGTTGCTCGCCAGCTTCGTACTTACTCCACTAAGCAGGCCACCCTCAAGGAGGTGTTTGGCTCCAAGATCCCCAAGAATATCGAGCAGATCAAGGCTCTTCGTGCCGCTCACAACAGCACCGTCCTTGGTGAGGTCAAGCTTGATCAGGTCTATGGTGGTATGCGTGGTATCCCCGCCCTGGTGTGGGAGGGTTCCGTTTTGGACCCCGATGAGGGTATCCGTTTCCGCGGTTTGACCATCCCCGAGTGCTCTGCCAAGCTGCCCAAGGCCAAGGGTGGCGAGCAGCCCCTCCCTGAGGGTTTGTTCTGGCTCCTTCTCACTGGTGAGGTCCCCTCTGAGGAGCAGGTCCAGGCTCTGTCCAAGGAGCTTCACGCCCGCAGTGCCCTTCCCAAGCACGTCGTTGACTTGCTTGACCACTGCCCCAAGGACTTGCACCCCATGGCTCAGCTCAGCATTGCCGTCAATGCTTTGGAGTCCTCCTCTGAGTTCACCAAGGCCTACGAGAAGGGTGTTGCCAAGAAGGACTACTGGCAGTACGCTTTCGAGGACGCTCTTGACTTGATTGCCAAGTTGCCCTCTATTGCTGCCCGCATCTACCGCAACGTCTTCAAGGATGGTGTCGTCGCTGAGACTGACCCCAACCTCGACTACGCTGCCAACTTCGTCAAGCAGCTTGGCATTGACAACGCCGAGTTCACTGAGTTGATGCGTTTGTACCTTACCATCCACTCTGACCACGAGGGTGGCAACGTCTCTGCCCACACCACCCACTTGGTCGGCTCTGCCCTCTCCTCCCCCTACCTGTCCGTTGCTGCTGGTTTCAACGGTCTTGCCGGTCCTCTCCATGGCCGTGCTAACCAGGAGGTGCTCGAATGGATCTTCCGCATGCGTGAGGAGATTGGCTCTAACGTCACCAACGAGCAGATCGAGAAGTACTTGTGGGACACCCTTAAGGCTGGCCGTGTTGTTCCTGGCTACGGTCACGCTGTCCTTCGTAAGACCGACCCCCGTTACACCGCCCAGCGCGAGTTCGGTCTCAAGCACATGCCCGACTACGACTTGTTCAAGCTTGTCTCCCAGATCTACCAGGTCGCCCCCAAGGTTTTGGGTGCTAATCAGAAGATCAAAAACCCCTGGCCCAATGTCGACGCCCACTCCGGTGTCTTGCTGCAGTACTACGGTCTTACTGAGCAGAACTTCTACACTGTTCTGTTCGGTGTTGCTCGTGCTCTTGGTGTCCTTCCTCAGATCATCATTGACCGTGCTGTCGGTGCTCCTATCGAGCGCCCCAAGTCTTTCTCTACCGAGGCTCTTGCCAAGAAGGTTGGTTTCACTTTGCCTTAAGCTAAGTAGTATATAGATGATGATGATGCTATTACTTAACAAATCGCTCAGACGTACTGCAGCTAAGCTGCTTGAAGCTCCTAAAAGTGTAAAATGTATTCTAGTTGTGTTGATTATGTTCGATGAATAAGTTATTGGGTGGGTAAGTAAAAGAGAGAATCTATAAATCAGGCTTTGACCAGGGTTTCTCGATATTCTTCGGGCATCTCACCGGACGCTACGTTACACTGGTGCATGATGCGCTCCTCTCCGGGCTTGAATTGCCCAGTCACCGAGTGCCAGACACCGCAGTTGTAAAATAAAACCAGGTCACCTTCAGTCCAGTCGTGGCAGTACACATGACTAGGGGAGATTGCAGGACGCATCAGCTGCTGAACTTTCTTGCGGGCCTCTTCGAGCTCCATCACTGTGTTGCCTTGCTTGTCCACGATCTTCCAAATACAGCACCCGTGGACCTGGAAGTGTGGCTTTCCAGTTACAGGGTTCTTCCACACCATGGGAAGAACCTTGACCTGCTTTTGCTCCCACTCAGGAAGCTCGTCAAGTGCTTTTTCACGACCTTCACTGACGATGGTTATGCCATCGCTAGTAGCTCTGGCATTGCCGATAAAGATATAGGGATGAGGAGCGTACATCACAGAGTGATTGAGCACAAACTTCTTGTCCTCTTCACTAAGAAGATCAAAAGCCTCAGCACCACTTACAAATGCAGTAGCAGCTTGGCTGACATTCTCAATGATCTCGTCGCTACCATCGTCGAATTTGATAGTATACTTTTCGCTGCCAGTAGCTGGCACCTTAATACCTAGCAATGAGGTAACCTTGGGTGGATTGAGACCATACAAGGCGGAATCAATATGCCACCGGTAAAACCGAGTGAAGTTGGCATCCTGCTCCTCTTGGGGCAGGACATCCTTGTGGAAAGTGTTATGTGTGGGGTGTTTCAAGTCCACAAAAGGAAGACCTTGGTAATTTTCATGACGGCCCTGCCCCAGGATCTGAACCTGTGGAGCATCAGGGACGGACCATCCATCTTTGCGCAGTACGGAATCCTTGTGACGGAACTTGTCAACATCATGACCATAATTGCCTTGGCAACTCGGATCAAAACGAACAGTAAGGGCATGCTGATTCTTGGGAGGCAGATGCTTTTGATTCTTGACCACCAGTACGAGGTATGTATAGAGAGCCTCTTTCAATTTGGCGAAATCAGCTTCATTAAGTTGAGAAGGATCAGAGACACCATCAGGAAGATAAACAGTAGCACCAAAGGCACGATTCGCAAGTGGAGTAATTGTCAAAGTAGCGGTCATTGTATTAACTTCGGAAATTCGCTCTACTTAAGAACTGAATATTTTTGCTGCAAGATAATGCAACTCTTCCAGGCGAAATATGCACGACGCGAAAAACACTAAATATGAGCACCAATGCTCATTTTAATCCATTTATAAGAATCGGAATAGATATTCAGAATGTTTCATCGGTTTTTTCGCCTTTATATCCAGGTTTTTGATGTCTTGTCGGATCGCCTGGCAACACGGCAACACGGTCAAGAAAGAGCATTGAGCTCCTAAAATCAAACGGGATGGCTATAGAATAATTTTTCCAAGTTTTCTATGGTTTATAACCTCAGAGTTCAGTTTTTGCGCACTGCGTCTCATCACGTGACTGTAGTCCTGATGATCCCCTCGACAAAATATACGATGAAGCGCGACAAACACCAAATACCCTCGGTTCGATAAGCATGAATTCATGAAATATACTATCATTTAGGCATTGTACGTACAGACTCACACTGCGTCTCATCACGTGACTGTAAACAGGCACTCTCATTTCTACTCTTTTCCACTGCAGGAGCACGGGTTTGAGTCCAAGTTAGACGATAAGCCCATATTTCCAAATGTACAATTTTTTCCACTGGTTCAGTTGAAGATGACTGCGTCGCATCACGTGATCGCAAATGCAGTTTAGTCTATGTGGAAGACCTATCGAAGCGCACCGAATATTTACCGAGCTATGTAAGTATTCACCAGCTAGTTGTTGAACATGGCGCCTGTAGTGCCTTGATTTACTATAATAATCATTGGCTCAATTCATATGGTATGAGCTTGGGTGCAAGATTAGTAGAATTCATCCGCCATTACAGGAAATGAAGCCTAAAACAGCCAACTGAATCTCGATACTCAAAACAGTCATGCCCATACTAGGTCACAGTGATGGAACTGGAGGTGCCACTTTTTACAACCAAGGAGCTTTCAACCACTGAGGACTTTTCGAAATAGAAGGCCCTTCATATATTCCCACGGGCAGAATATCCATAAGCCGCCATCTACCTCGGCAAAAACTCCTTGCTCTTGTTGTCCAGATAGATCAAGAGGACAACATGTTATTGTATGCCTCGGCCTCTTTGGGAGAGGCTTTCACAAAACAGGCGCACTGGTGCAAGGAGATGGAAAGCACGTATCGAAGCCATTGATAAGCTGCCATTAGAAGAGAGGAATCACCCTGAGACGATAGCTCTACGAGCGCAGTTAGTTGAAGGACGTGCTGCACTGAAAAGGAGGTATGATGAGCGTCTAGCAGAGCTGGATCATGTCGTAGTCGGAGATCTTGCACGCCTGGAAGACTCTGAAGAAGATATAGTACTAGTGTATCCCACGAGTGCGAAGTTAGTTCCTCCTGATCCTCCTGTTCTTGGATCAAGCCAAGATGGAGCAGTTACTGCACGTCGTGTTCCTGGGTTTCTCGGAGCTGAAACTCCGAATCCACCACCTCTGGATCTCAGGTCACTCCCTAGCTCTTGGCTTTCTTTGACTGGTGGTAGTATCAGGCCAGCTAAAAGCAAGGAGACAGCCCCTACCCATGGGCCAGTCCTAGAGCCATTCGCTACAGCTCTGCTGCAATCTCTTCAAGATTTGGAGACTGGCGCTAGCTCTTGGTTATTCTCCTCTGGCAATACCTCGGGGGCCGCTCAAGATATAGAGGCAGTCCCAAATCCACACTTGCCATCTGAAGATATCGAGTCACCACCTACCACGTCGTTGACTTTCTCCGAGAATAGTCTCGAGACTACTCAGAATACTCAGGCAGTTCCTGGTCAAGGTACTTCTCGTAAAAAGCGGCGACGTGAGTCACCTGTATCCCCGAATCCTTCAGACACTGTTGGCGAGAAGGCAACCGCAGCTACTTCAGCAACAGAGCCACCTCAGTCTACAAGCACACCAGTCAGGCGTTCAACGAGGAAAAAGCGTATAATTATTTATTAAACGCACCGATCTTATGTAGCCATTTGCAGCCGCTATGAATAACTATGAATAGATCGTCTAAAAGGCTTCTCGATCAGCGTGAAATCGGCTTTGATAGATGTCACGTTCGTTCTCCAATAAACATCTTTAGGACATAGGTTGCGCAGATAAGAGTAATACCAGCTAAGCAAACGACGGTAACCGTAGCATTGCTGGATATGATAGACGTTGACTGGCAGTGAGAATCCGGCCAAGACGAAACCTTGGATTAGTGTCTAGCTCGTTCAAGATCATCCAGCCAGCATCAATATCGGGTCAGTAGCTGGCCTCCCCTGCGGTAGTGTAGCCGAACGTTAATGCTGCGCACGACTACTCTGGAGCAGCAACGAGTTATAGGTTGACTAGGTCTTCTGTTTTACATGCTACTTATCATTATCGAAGATACGTACCTTCAATGGACTGCAACAGCAGCGATTCACGAGTTTCAATTAGATCTAGACCTGCCACCCAGAAGATCCACATCGTGCCATTGGCACTCAATTCGACTAGTTGGAGCCGATCGACACGATCGAAGCCACTAGAGGGGAACGTGACCATCGTAGCTGGCTCAACGCGGGGACGCGATCCGGAGGTGAGCAACACATGGCTCAATGTGCCTCCATTTGTTATAAATTAATAATGCTATAAATACTAATTCTTACCGAAGGTGTTCTCACCGGAATAGGTGATGTAGAGGAACCCATCCTTGTCCTTGTGCTCGTCGTACACCTGGCTCAACAGAGCGGAGGTGGGAGGAAGCACGTCATTAACAAAGATAAAGATGGCCTTCTCAGAGTCGAGTTTGATCCGCTTGCGGATGACGTAGACGAATTGGCCCACGCTAAGGTCCTGAGGCACCAGATACTTGCGCTTGTCGATGGGAGCAATGTCGCTTTTATCGACTTTCTCGCAGATGACGGGAATGCGACCGGAGTACTTCTGGCGGATCCGATCCGCTTCGGCCTTGCGGGACTCGAATGGGTAGTCGTCCTTGAATTGTGAGCGCATTTGATAACGGAGAGGGCGTGGGCCCAGTTATCTTATCTGATGAGTAAGCAATCCGAATGTGGAATGGGCATGAACTGACTAATTCGCGACGAGCAACGGTTAACTGGTGGAGCAATTGAGTTTGCAGCGCGCCGCCGCGGGTAGCTGTTGCGCAATTGGTCGCGCCCGCCCCAGCCACATTCCGCCACGTTGCCCAGTCAGCGGACAATGGCGCAATTGGCCGGGAATGGCGGCCATCCACATGCGGCACAGATCGTTCCGGCAACCCATCACGTGCCATTCAGTTCGCAGTGGCCGAAATTACTCATACCCAGCTGGCAGTAATGACTGTTGGTCACGTGTATGCCGGCTGCCCCACCATTGATGCACGCCACCGTTGGCGCCCCACTGCACATGGGGTCACGGCGCGAGAGGCGAACCGGAGCGCCATCCACGCTTACACGCTACCCCGTCCAGACATATTGCGTTTGTAACCTCGGCTCGACGCTTGCTTTAGTGCCCTCATGCAGATGGTTATATAACCAAGATTGAGGCATGCGCCACCGTTCAGACCCACTTCCTCTCTTCCCTCAACTTTGTCGAGATGCTCCAAACGGTAGCTTTTATAAGCTACACACTGATAGCGTCTGTGTCCATTTATATTTCCCTGTTATTGGGCTACCCGTTCAAGTTCTTCGCTCCAAGTATCTATAGAGCATGGATAGATGTGGGCAAGCAGCACTTTGCGGTTCTCATCATATCTCTTTGCGAGTTCTTTACGAATTCTCGAGTCACTTTGTACGCCCCGGCGTCGATCCACGCCAAACTCGATTCTCGACGTCGGCTTCACACCAAGTTCGCCAGCCGAGCAGTAGTGATCGCTAACCACCAGCTCTACAACGACTGGTTTTACATCTGGTGGCTCGCGTACACTTCGAATCTGCACGGAAGTCTGCTCATTATGCTCAAGGAGTCACTCAAGAGAGTGCCAGTGTTTGGATGGGGCATGCAGCACTTTCAGTTTCTGTTCATGAGCCGCAAGTGGGACGTCGACCAGCGGCGGATTCAAGCATCGATGCACAACCTTGTGGTCCACAAGGAGTGGCCTGCGTGGCTGCTAGTGTTTCCTGAGGGCACGACGTTGAGCCTCAATGGCAGGAATCGCACCGAGGCGTTCGCCAAGAAAGCGGGTAGAACAGTGCCCAAGAACGTACTGTTGCCGCGCGTTCGCGGGCTCGAGGCGTGCTTGCATGGGCTGGACGGCTCGATCAAGACCATGTACGATATCACAATGTTCTACGAGGGAATCCCCGAAGGGGACTATGGAGAAGTGTTCTACTCTTTGCCCAATATATACACCAAAAATAAATACCCAAGGGATATCAAATTCCACATTCGTGAGTTCAAAATCCAAGATATTCCTTACAGTGATCCGGAGGAGTTTGAAAAGTGGGTGTATGCTCGATGGGGCGAGAAGGATAAAATAATTGATGATTTGAAAGAAAACAAGTTCAAGGATGGTTTGGTGACCCAGGTCAAGCTTAACTCTATATCCGAGCTATATGGATGCTTCAATATCAGCATTGCATTGATCATGGCGTCACTGATGATCTGGAACTACTACTTCAGGTAGGTATCTAATTTCTCAATCCGGTACGGTCACCAACTAGTGCGTGTACTTGTGCCAGAAGCATATCACTGCTCGCTCTTATGAGACACTGGTGGTGGCGGTCCAGGTGGTGGTTCATAGTCGTATCCTCGATAAACGGGGGGTTGCATCTCATAAACTTGCGGGACCGCGGCGTACGTAGTTGCAGAATAAGATCCGTGTGCAGGTACGCTACTCGAGTTTCGTATACATCTTCTTATGTTGACGAAAATCGTATAGCAGATTATCAAAATAACAATGGATAAGAACACTGCTAGTAATATCCATTTTCCTTTGTGAGGCCAGAAATTTTCGCGGCATGTGCCATCTTTATTCTGTCCATAGCGACAATGGGCACTCGTAGATGTGGGAGCCATGTCGTTCTAGGTACGCTGTGCGCTTTATATGGCTGGTGCACCTGCAAAGTTGCCTGCATGGCGTAGGTTCCCCAGATTGTAGTTCTTGGCGCATATGGGAGTTTGCCACTCAGTGCTGATGCAAGATGGAAGGTATGAACTACAAAAGTATCAGTTATCTGCGCACCACAAATCTTATATTTGGCCATAACAATCGATATCACACGATTTCCTTGAAGTACGCTGGTACTGGCGAGGCCGATCGGTATGATGGTACGTTTGAGCTGTAAGCTGGTGTAGGTGGCTCCAAAGGTACACCATTGTGGTCCGTCAAGGCATTCAGGGGTGGTTCTGTGCAGTTACCAAGATTTTGCGGAGTACATGTCTTCGAGGGAGGTGGCGGTTCTTGCTTGCCACGCCTAAAAGACAGGAATCTCCACGATGGCCTGTGCCTCTGAAGCCAGATTCTCAAAAAAATATAGCAAGCAAACACCGTAACTATTCCAAGTAATCCAAGGATAACCAGTCTGAATATGTCCCACGCCGTAGGCTTTGTTCTGCATTTGTTATAGGACTCTTTACCGAAAAAACAATGAAGAGTTCTCTCTCTAGACACAGGAGCCATGGCTTAACTGGCCCATTGAATGTCCTTATAACAGTGGGATGAGCACGTGCAGAGGTGGTACCATCTGCACATTTACGGAGTTCCTTGGATTACTGCGGTCCTGGCATAGCCGACAGCATGCAAGTGTTGCCACCGTGGCGCACTCGGTAGTTCCCCTGAACAAACCTATGATGGCATTTCATGGCTACAATGCTATCTGGTCATATGGAGTTTGGTTTTTCTGATCTCGATGAGATCCCCTAGGGTGTGCCACCAAGGATACCAACGAAGTCTCCGAAGACAGGAAGGGTTTGCAATCCAGATCTCGGACCTATGTAGCTGCATGTCGATCGGTAGGCCTTACGTGTTTCTGCGCGACTTCACCATTTCAGGGCGCTTTAAACAAGCGATTGGGTACTGATAAGTGACTTACATGGATTTTACAGGAACATTGTCTAATCGATGTACCTTGTCCGCGCCCTTTCGCTGAACAGGAGATGTGCCTTCTGACCCCACCGCACGCATGTACGCTGCAATATGACGGGATACTGCAGCTTATGTCGAGCCATCGTCATAGTGCCCTGAGTACGCCATGCTCTACAATGATGGGAAGTTGAGACAGGTATTGAGTATCCTAAGTAAAGCAAATGCCTACAGAGTAAAGCCCTCTAGGGAAGCAGTCCCAATGACTAACATTCATATGGTCAGATCTCCTTGATGCCGCGATTTGTACCATGACTAGTGTAACTTTGTATTGGTGAAATCGACGTGATGGTGACTGTGACATGGAAGCTGAACTCAATTTTGGGAGTATCGATCAAATGGTCCTAGCCGAATGCGTCGCCCTGCATAGCCGACAATGCACAAGTTTGCCACTCATGATAATACAGGATGGACGGGTACGAATGGCAAACTAGTAGTTATCTGCAACTATGATAGTTATCTGCAACTATGATATGGGTCTTCGACAACAAATGATTATCACACGCTTTCCCTGGTATA
This sequence comes from Wickerhamiella shivajii, assembly GCA_030585105.1. NCBI lineage: Eukaryota > Fungi > Ascomycota > Dipodascomycetes > Dipodascales > Trichomonascaceae > Wickerhamiella > Wickerhamiella shivajii. Next base: position 794,242 of record JAJMCH010000001.1, on the reverse strand, counting down.
CGCTGGTATTGGCGAGGCCGATCTGTAGGCTGGTAAGGGTGGCTCTAAAGGTGCACCATTGAGTTCTGTTGAGATGTCCGATGGGGCTACAGTATTTCCTAGAGTCTTTTCACTCAAAAAATGAGGTGCGAGTTGTCGCTGTCTGAGCCTTTCGCGTCTCCCGACCCATATTACGAACGCCCCGAAGAGGAACGCTAGCAGCATGGGGAGGATGATTCCCAATGATACAAGTAGCCATACGGCAAGTTGTTCTTTCTTAGAGGGACGAGTCATGTCTTCGCTGGTGCCTTGAATGTCTTTATATCGCACGATGCACGTCCAATGGTGGAACTATCTGCACAATTACAAAGTCCCTGAATTGCATCGGTCCTGGCATAACCGACAGCATGCATGCGTTTGCCTCTCACCGTGCTGCTTGGTTGCGGTTCCATAGTGCTGTATCCTGAATGAGATAGTGAAGTGTGAGGTCCTATCAAGGATATGAGCGAACTCTGTGAAAAATTGAAAGTAGGGATTATGCTTTCATACCTTGACTTACCCAGCATATACGCTGCGCCAATTCGTCATAGTGCAGTTTGAACATAACCCCGTCGTCAAGGCATTGCCACTAAGCGCCGTGCTTGCGCTACGTATAAACAGTCGCCACAAAAACGAGGATGATTAACGCTATTACTCCCAATACCATTGGCAGAAAAACACTGAGCATTGCTTCGACCTTCAGAGACACGAGTCACCCCCTCGTCGCTTTGGATGTCTTTATATCGTACAAAGAGCACGTACAGAGGTAGAACTATCTGCACGAGGATCCCCGGATTACCTCAGTACTGGCACAGCCGACAGTATGCATGCATTTGCCATTCGCGGTGGTATTGGCGGTGCACGACTATGACGCTATCTGACCACATGATGTCTGGTTTTCCTAATCTCAAAGACATTCTCTAGGGTGAGCCACCAAAGATAAACCTCCGAAGAGCAAGAACTGGTGTACAATAGTAATTGAGATCTAGACCTAGCCGCATGTAGATCGATAGGCAATAGCGATGCATCATCTATGCATGATTTTACGGTCTCAGGGCACTTGTGCACACAGAATTGGGGGCTTATAACACACCACCCTGGATCTAAAGGCATGTTAGCCTAAATGAGTACGTTTTGTCCCTACCCTACAAGTGCTCTGAGATGTATCTGCCTGGCCCGCCTTCGCGCATGTAATACGCTGCATCATGACGAAAACCTGCAGTTTGCTTAAACACAGTGCTTTTGCTGGTCTGGCCATTGCCACTGTGTGCCGTGATTACGCTATAATACTCCACCATAATGAGTCACTCTCTCAGAGTGTCCTATTGCCACTGGACTAGAGCCTACGTTGCACCTGCATTTCACAGTCACGGTAGAGCTCACTCATACTTGTAACTAATATGTAAGGATTTACTTGAATTAATGCCAAGTCTAAGCACTTTGGACTGCCACTTTGGAGTCCTCTTCGGTTATGGATCTGTCGGCAATCTGCAAAGCCTCTTCGAGAAGTTGACCCTGGTCAACTGCCTTATCGATATATGCAACAACGCTGGCAGAGCGCTCGAGGCTTTTTGTAATACCACATATTCTAGACCAATCCTCTCGCCCGTACCTCTGGTCTAGCCATGTCACTGAAGGTTTCTGCTCAGAGCCATGGTACCACTGCCTGTATATCTCTGATGGCACAGCAGTATTGAGGGAGAATTTTGCCACGTTAAATCTCTCCCAGTTCTCCACAGGCGAATCCCCTCGTCTTTTTGAAGTCTTGACATTGGAGTCTACCCTCACGAATTTCGTGCTAGATCTACGAGTTGGAGACTTGATAGTCTTCCCAGTAGGCACAGCAGAGGAATCAGCAGTATTTTCTTGGGCAGGGCATTCTGTGTGGTCCTCTGGGCCCGCTACCGCTAAGTTTGAGCTGTGTGAGCTGCCAATCCGGGATTCTGTACCCACGCAGCCTGAAGGTGTCGCCAAGTGCTCACCACGAGCAGAGACAGTCTCAGGGTATCTGAGTTTAGAGAACGGTGATGCATGCTGCGCTGCAGACTGGAACGCATACTGGACAACTTTTGACGGAGCAAACACATTGCTACCACTAAAAGTGAATGCCTTAGTGGGGCTGCTACTTGGTGCGCCCTGAGCAGGCGGCGGCGTTGAGGCTGTTTTCGGCCGCTTGGGGCTCCTAAATGCGTCCGAAGCAAGCGGCCGCTTGGTCACTTGTTCAGTCAGTTGGGCCTCAATCAGCGCGAAGCATGCCGCAGAGGCCGAAATAAGTGACTTGTGGGTTTGTACTATATCGGTTTTCGTCACAGTTCCATTGACAGACGCTCGCTGGAGAGAGTTGATCTTGTCCTGGACCCCAAACAGCTCGTTCAATAGTTCCTTCATGTGGGAGGAAAGATCAATGTTGCCAGGCTGCATGTGCTAGAGGGTGGGTCCCGCCATGAGGCTGTGTAGAGACGCTGGCGAATTCAGTGCAGTTGTGGTCCCGGTGGGTCCAGGGTGGGCCAGGTGGAGCTCTGGACCTGCGAGCGAACCACTACTCAGGCCCTCACTGGACCGGACATCAACTGTGTATACAACTTTTGGGTGCAACTTTCCACATTCATGGGCCTTCGTCAGAGGTTCAGAGACAGCCGCGCGCGGCACCACCAAAAGAAACTGGAAAAGTACTCGTATTTGCGGGCGATTCACGACGGCGACTGCCCGAGCGTCACCACCTATGATCCGACAGCAGACACCGGTCCGTGCTCGGTCAACTCGGCGCCCTCGGTGGGGTCTCTGGGCGAGCTGAGCACTCTGGGGTCTCTGGGCAGCAGGAGAGGGTCGTATCGAGCCTCGAGTCGGGCCCCAAAGCGCAAGCGGGGCGCCACCGAAGTGCTGTCGTTCCTCGATCCTGTGCCAGTCGAAGAGAGCGAGGCAGAGGGCGGAGACTGCGAGGTCGAGGGGATAGAATTGGGAGAAGTGGTGAGCATGCTAATTGACAAGGGGATCACCAAGAACCGGTCGTTCAACCACGCCCCGCAGATCGAGACCCTCGAGGACGGGTTCAAGATCTACCACTACGACACATTCTACGCCAAGGGCAGTGAGCCTTACGCCATTGGGCGCGAGCAGCCGGCAACATAGTCTACGTAGCTACCATTGATTCATCGCTTTATTCGTTACTACATACGAACATCTAGTTTTATTCCAAAGAAGAGGCACCAGTGATAATGTCGACCAATTCGTTGGTAATGACGGCCTGGCGGGTACGGTTGTACAAGATAGAGTACCGGCCAATCATGTCATTGGCGTTCTTGGAGGCATTGTCCATGGCATTACGACGAGCGGAGATCTCGGCGGCATGACCCTCGGCCAAACCGAACAAGATGGAGTTGGCAAGAGAGAACTCGGAGAAGTTTGCGGTGGCATCCTCGGCCTCGAGCTCAAAAGTGCTGTACTTGGGAGCGGCCTCAAGCGACTGCTCGCTGAACACCTCGGAGAAGGTGGGCTCGAAAGAGACGGAGGTGATGTAGCGGTTGTACAGGAGAGTGATTCCGTCGTATTTCTCCTCCAAACCCTCGATGGCATCAGCGACAATGGCAGCCTCGGCGAAAGTGGGAGACTCCTTGCCGATACCAGAGAAGCTGAGCTTGATCTTCTCGGGGAAACTACGAGAGATCTGGGCCTTGGACTTGTCACCAACAATAACAATGTCGGTATCGGGGTGCTCGCCAATGTACTTACGCGCAGCACGAGCCAACTGAGAGTGGATCGAGCCGCACAGACCCTTGTCGGAGGACATCACAACAAGCAAGTTCTTCTTGGCGTCCTCGGGGGCCTTGGCCTCGCTCTCCTCGAACACCTTCTTGGTGCCGTCGCCGTACACTCGAGTGCTCTGCATCGCGCGCTGGGCTTTACCAACACGAGTAGAGGCGACCACCATCATTGTGTTTGTGATCTTCTCAATGTTCTTGATACTCTTGAGACGAGTCTCAATCTCACGAAGGGTCGCATACGAGCGGGCAGCGGCTCCCGCGCGAAATCCACAGCGTGCAATCATGTGTAAGAGTAACCAATGGGAGGGGGGAGTGCTTAGTAGTCCTCGCTGTGGCGGTGGCGTCGACCAGTGGGAGCGAGAGTTGGAGCGTCGAGGGCGCTGGGGGCGTTGGCGCTAATTGCGAGCGCCCAGAGGTACGACTGGGCGAGTTGGTGTGAAAAGCGGGCTTGCTTCCCGCGAGTGTGCCGGTCCTGCAGAGTTCCATGGTCGCCGCGATATTGCCACCGGTCACGGGCCCAGTTGGAGGCTCATGCCAACTTTAGGGGTTTTCGTATGCGAAACTCTCCCACTCCACCGCAGTGCCACCTCTTGCACTCGCGACGAGACCGATGTCGCGGACGCTATATATTAGTCATCGCTTAGGGCCCAGCCCTACCAGCACCACTCACATCAGCGCTGCCGCACTGTGGAAATTTCATCAAGCCATATGGTAAGTAAAGCAAACCTCAGCTCAGAGATTAGTTACATAGGCTGAGTCTCTATGAGACTGTAGAGGTTACTTTATGAACAGTACTAACCTCAATGACACAGCCTGCTAAGAAGTCCGGAAAGACCCCCGCACCCTCTCCTTTTGCTCAAAAGAAGACTAAGGTTTCTTCTGCCAAGAACCCTTTGTTCGAGTCCCGTCCTCGCAACTACGGCATTGGCCAGGGCTTGCGCCCCAAGACTAACTTGAGCCGCTACGTCAAGTGGCCCAAGTACGTCCGCATCCAGCGCCAGAAGAAGATCTTGAGCATGCGTCTCAAGGTCCCCCCTGCCATCGCCCAGTTCCAGAACGTTTTGGACAAGAACACCGCCACTTCGGCCTTCAAGCTGCTCGACAAGTACCGCCCCGAGTCCAAGGCTGAGAAGAAGGAGCGTCTCACCAAGGAGGCTGCCGCCATCGCTGAGGGCAAGAAGAAGGAGGATGTTTCTTCCAAGCCTTACGTTGTCAAGTATGGTTTGAACCACGTCGTCTCTCTCATTGAGAACAAGAAGCCTTCTCTTGTCCTCATTGCCAACGACGTCGACCCCATCGAGCTCGTTATTTTCCTTCCTGCTCTTTGCCGCAAAATGGGTATCCCTTACGCCATCGTGAAGGGTAAGGCTCGTCTCGGCAAGGTCACTGGTAAGAAGACCGCCGCTGTCGTCGCCTTGACCGAGGTCAAGTCCGAGGACAAGTCCGATCTTTCTACTCTCCTGTCTGCCATCCAGTCCAACTACACTACCAAGTTCGAGGACTCTCGCCGCAGATGGGGTGGTGGCATTATGGGTGTCAAGGCCCAGAACGCCGTCGCCAAGAAGCAGTCTGCTTTCGAGAAGTCTCTTCGCGCCTAAAATATAGTTATATAATCTAAAATGCACTAATACCGTTCTGGTCTGATCACACAGACATTGAACTTAGTACAGTGACGTTCTGGTTTATGTATCAGCACCTTTCAGGGTTCGTTCGCTGTAGAGATTAAGATATATTTTACGAACGTTATAGAGTAGTACGGGACTCAGAGTGAGTAGCTCTGGCGTTATCTGAGATTCAACCATATACACGAATTCGGCTTGAAAGAATGAACCTTTGTCCGCCCCGGTTTATAGCACAGTATGCACAATATGGTCTACAAAGGAGAAGGATAGCTCAAAAACCACACTTGATCCTCCGTATCCTCCCTACAATGTGGCGTTCATTTACCAGATCCGGAGAATTTTTGACTACCCAAAGGAGAATGGTTTGAGATCTGATCGTTCAAATGAACCGAAAGAGGTAATACGTGGAATGGGTCGAAATTTGCTAATTATTTCACGAACTACGGCCAATTGTGTCCTTATTTCATTTCGAACCAGCACTCTGTGGCACTTGCCCTTCCATGTTGTATGCTATGCAGCCCATCACATTAACTCACCAAACATCCAAAATAGGCAACTACTAAATGAATTGGGCACAGTCCGCTGCGGGCTTAGCCGTAGTTTGACATTGCAGATGCCCAAATTGGGAGCTATACCAGGATGCAAGCCCCAAGTGCTTGTACCAGTGAGGAAACTATTAGGCATTGTGGGTTATAAATATGTGGCTAGTGTTCCAGTCAAACAATGATTTTCGCTGTTTGCTTCGCTTATGTTCTTGTTGTTACAGAATTACTTTGTGTTCTGTGTGTTTGCGTAAAGCTTCATGGTGCTGATAAAACTGGTAATGCTTTTATCGCTCGCGTTGTAGAAATCTCAGACAGAGAAAACGCCGAGTGCATTACCGAACAGCCCTGTATCGAAGATGATTTTCGTGATTTGCTCCCTTGTCTTGAGGAGCAAGAGTTGGAAGACATTGACCTCGCAGAGTTGACTCCTTGCCAAGAAGAAGTCGAAATTGAGGATCACATTCAATGCTTCACTCCCGAAATCAGTTCTTCAACTGACAGCGATACTGTGTCTTTTGACTTCTCGTTGGATCCATCTGTTGATGTGGAATCCTATGGCGCTCCTGAGCTGGAGTTTGAAGAGGCTGCCGACCCTGTACCGTCTTCTAAGCGTTCAAGTCTTATTAGAGTACTGCGGCAGACATTCTCCACCAAGCGCTACCCGATTGTGTTTCCGGACGGTTACACAATCCCTGGCGAGGTTGTTTCCTCTGGCTACAAGAGGGCTGTTCTCAAAACAGTCCTTAAAGGACATCACCCCAAAAATTACTATTGTCGTGGTTTGAAGCAATCCCGCTTCGACAAATCCTAATCTGAAGTCTGTTCCTTCGCAGTTACTCCAAAGTTTCTGAAATCTGATATTAGCTCGATGATCCGCCTGCAGTGCACTGGAGATGGTGGGTAAATTGTTGTTGTGGTTATGGCTCGTTAATCCGTAACCGCCTGTCATCCAGGACGTATTGTGCAAGGGAGTGGAACCGGTCAGGGCCCGGCTTGTTCTTCTCCAGCTCAATATGCTCAGCCTGCAATTGGTTCATCTATATCAGAGGTTCACAACATGCGTACCCCTCGCGCAAGAGCCGCTAGAAACGCTGCGATCCTTCAGAATTAGGAACACTACCCGGCAAACCTGTCCTTGCAGAGTCTCGCCTTGTATTTGTATATAGTAATTATTATTTGAAAAAAGCTGTTGTTTAAAGTAAATCCCTATGTAATTGCCGCTCATTCGAAGGCTCTCGGAGTTGTGCTCCATGCCGACGTTAGATGGTATTCCTCACTAAGACGGCTCATAACGCAGGTAGACAGGTTGTCTAGTTCAACTCTAATTATGTATGGGGTCAAAAATCAAAAGGAAGTCGTTCTTTGATAGAATGTTCTAATGCGTTAGGGACAGATGCTGCCAAGGCTGCTCGAAAGTGTCATTTAGGTGGCTCTGCAGTATGCATCACTAAATGTGCAAATCAGCTGACGGGCCTTCTCATGGATAAAGGATAACTACTTGCACAAATCTGCGTTAGTTAGAATATTGCAAATCAAATATCTATCATTTCCAAGCCTATTCAGCGCAACACATGGACATTCGAGTACTCAATAACTCAGTGAAAGCTGTTTCTGGGTAGTGAGAGTGAATTGCTAAGAAAGGTCTTGGCATAACCCCACGTCCCGGGCATTACTGTGGATGCTTTACTTATTAGATATGCTTGAAGCCAAGGTGATGAAGTCAACACTTCTAAACACAGATAGTTGACTTGATTTTATAATTATGGCCGCTTGAGCTCACATGCCCTCGTTCGTAGCATTGCATTGCATAGCTCGGGTAAGCTTACTATAGGCCTTTCTTGGCAGTCTATAATTAACGTGAAACAATTCAATAGATGTAAACAGAATAGCAAATAAAAGTAAGTTATATATTTCACAAAATAAGGCAAAGCCATATAGAATGTGAGTTTAGACTGTGAATATTTCTTACAAACTCTACATCATATGTGCAGAGATATATATATATATCGGGTGCATACATGCATTATGCCAAGCGAGGGTTATAAAAGGAGTCACCTGTAGCTACACGCTTAATGCTTTTCTTATCACTAGTTCCAATCGTAGCTGCCGCTCAAACCTATTACAACCTCGTAATGGTTTACGACAATTCAACCCAATGTGGTCCATCTTTAATGTATGGCTACTACAAAGGTACAAATTACCTTACTCTTAGCATTCTGAGTACCTGGTTTGTCCCTCGAATGTATCTTGACTCCAATAACGTCCTTGTTAATGAGTTCAACCAATCTATCCGATTTGACTCTTGGGCTATGTATTTAGGCCCCTCAACTGATGACATCGCGAGCAGTGCTAGCCTCAATGAAGACGGCTTTGTTGTGTACAAAGGTTCTCCCGATTTTGCTCTAGATGGAGCCTTTGGGGGCTCTTTCCAGGTATACGATCCTAACGTGTATTCAAGCAAAGTACATTTGAAGGCCATCGAGGGACATGCCTACTCTGTGACTGCGCAGAGTGGTAGTGCGACACAGACGGTATGCGCTCCAACCTCAACCTTCAGTAGTGGTGAGACCACATCAACCGTACCCACTACCACTAGCGGTCCCAGTTCATGCAGGCTACGTGTAAATGCTTGAGCATTTACTTACACCAGATGATTGGTATGCCGTCAGAAATATTCAACGGATCCCAGCTAGGACGCCAGCCAATATGGCTACAGTACGAGGTCTGAGAATCTAGACTTTCTGAAACTATCTTTTTTGAGTTGGCCATACTTCACCCGAAGCAGAAGCAATCAGCATCTCTAGATATTCTTTGTGTCATTATTTTTATTTTCGTATTTTATATCCCGCGAAACTAGGGTATTTTCAGTCCTAGTCTGGTCGTACTCTTGTACACAGAAGCAAGTTCACGTCGTCCCTTAATTTGTACGATGGTCGTCACTTCAAGCAACTCTGATTAGTCTTGCATTAGAGAAAGCTCATACGATGGAAGGGGCTGATATACTGGGGAAGTGTCCTGCAAAGGTATTCTAAAGTACTGCTATAGTGGGCTCTGCAGTATGCATTGCCGAACGTGCAGGTGCGGCATTTATGGGTAAAGTCGTTCGAAAAGGATGTATTGAATCTAGTTGCACAATTTCACACGTCACGTTTCCAGCGAACACATCAATGCTTCACTACTATCAAGACTAAGGGAAAACTTATATATGTATATACTCGAGTAATGACCATGAACCCGAATGAGAATCTATTTCTAGATCTCGGAAATGCGGAGTGCCTAAAAGAATCTTGGCATAGCCCACACACCGCGTGCTTCTGTGCATGATTTACATAAGTCCATACCCTCGGTGTACAACGTACCGAAATTATTGTACATTATGGTGTAGGCAACCCCCTGCGTTTGCAATTACGGTTGCTTGAAGCCGCACGCTCTCGTCTACGCTTCACAATGCATTAGCTCAGGTAGGCTTTCTTATGGCTTTCTTGGCATTCTATAATAAACATGAAACAATCCAACATATGATCAGCAGAATAAACAATGGAGGAACAAATTTTCGCAATTTTACACTAGGTTGTCCAGGATATGAATATGTTCCAGTAAGTAGTCCTACGAACTTTGCATCATTTACGCAGGGATATTTATATATATGCGCAGGTCATGGGACGTCTTGATATAAAAGGAGCCCATTCTCACTGAACTTCTAATGCTTTTCTTCTCCTTATTTTCAATTGTAGTCGCAGCAGAAACATTTTACAACCTTGTAATGGTCTCTCCCAGCGATCCTCCAGAAACCTGCGGGCCAGCTCTTATGTATGGCTTCTACAAAGAGCGTCACTACATCACGTTGCAGGTTATATACTATACCTTCTCTGTGCCACGCATGTACATCAATGCCAATAACACGCTTGTTGATGAGTTTGGTCAAACTATTCGTTTTGATTCATGGGCCATCTACTTAGGCCCCTTGACAGATGACATCCCAAAGGAAGACCTTGTTACCCTCAATGAAGATGGCTACGTTGTTTACAGGGGATCCCCCGATTTTGCCCTAGATGGTGCCTTTGGGAGCTCATTCCAGGTGTACGACGCGGGTGGGTATCCAAACAAGGTACATTTCATGGCCATTGAGGGGCGTGCTCACTCTGTTACTGCGCAGACTCGCAGTACCACAGAAATCATATGCGTGCCGACGACAAGCTCCAGGCGTAACGCAACAACAACGGTGCCCCCTCCTACAAGTCCCCCTGGTTCTTGTCGAATACGTGCTAGTGCTTGAGCTTTTGTTTGTAACCAGATGATTTGAGGTGCCTCGATCATCACTCACATGATCTCTACTGGAGACTTTGAGCAGTTTATATTGAGGTAAAAGTTCGTGGATTTATCTGGGAGCAACATAAGGCTATATCTCACAGAACAATCATTATACCTGTGTATTCTTGGTATATCAGTTATCTTCAACGTACATGTCGTCACGAAGCTAGCTATCTCGAGTGCTCGCTTGGTTGTACCCTTGTTGCGCAAAATATTGCTGGATGCTAGGCACTACCTCATATAAGAACTATAACACTAGTAGCACGTGTTCACGGAGTAATACCTTGCAGTTATAACCCTTTTTGGCGATGCAGTACATGCATAGTTAGCTAACGCTAAAGCACAAAACTAACAATACTGAATGCTCTGTTCGAAATAAAGATGTTTGTCAATATAGTAATATTTGGTTATCTTCGTGCAATGTGTTCACTTTGCATCGCCACATGAGATGATCCTACCGTCCATAAACAGTAAGAGTCTCAACTGCAGCACTTCATGTCGCACATTTCCACTTAAAAAGAATTCGTTGACACATATCCGGTATGCACTTTTGGGGAAAGTCTAAAGCCTCTCATCGATCACCTCCAGGTTCTCCTTTATCTCCCGCGGAAGAGTTCGCCTATAGAAATACTATTCTGTCGTATCGTAACGTATCCCCTTATTCATGGATTCCAAAGCCTGCAGCAGATATGAGATATACGAAACGACTTTTGGTTACACAGTCAACGCAGATTTGGGAGAGCCCTCCTACAGTTATTCCCACAACACTAGCTGCATATGGGGTAATCACTCCACCGCAGTCTCCGTGCCATGAAACACATGAATTCGATTTCAAGAGTGCCCCCGCTCCAAATATCTCTCTTCATCCTCGGAACTTAGCTAGGCGAACGTGGGCCCTACAACTGGCAGAAAGGGAATCTCACGTGGAGCACTACAGCGATAGCGAAACAATAAGCTGCGTATCGACTCCATCAGAATTCTTGTATCCTAGCTCATTCTGCTGTTCTGCATCATCACTGGCGAGAACGTGTACCCCGCCTACGGAGCACAGTGTGACACCGCCCCCAGCGATTCCTCCGCCGCTGTACAACCATGGGACCCTGGGAAGGTTCTCTGAAGATGAGAATAATGATGCCATTGAATTTGAGTTCTGTCGTCCTAAAAACTATGCTATTCAGGCAGTGCCACTAAAGAGATTAGCCGTACATTACAGATAAATAAATTACAAATAATCTTTACGATTAGCGGTCCGTACAAAGCCGCGATATTGCCATTCTGTGTCGGCATCTTTGTTATCAACTGTTCCGAGCGTTAAGTTGTATAACTTCATCTCGAACCGAGGACCAACTTCTGCCAACTCCACGCCTTGACGAGTCCGCACATAGACATGTTGGCGTACACTTATGTAGTCATGACGGTTAGCGAAAGTGATAACACGAGCACTGTCTTTTTTCGGTCCCGGAGGGAACAGGTGCTTGAGAATTTGGACTACTCGATGCCCAAGAGGAGTAGTGAAGTTGTCGAAGATGAGATGAGGATAGGCTTCAGACATGTTGCCTGCATTTTGAATGTCATGGCGCATCACGACATTGTGCAAACTAAAGTGTGCAGTTGGACCATGAGGAAAATGTGTGACCGTTAAAGAGGTAGGCTTGCCACGATGTTCGTGTACAATAATAGCATCCGTAGTTGCACTTTTCAGACAGGCTTGCACGAGAGCAGGTAACACGGAATTACCCCTGTTCACTCTGATAGAGGTCGGGAAGAGCAGCTTGATCTCTTTTGCAAACTGGGCGAGCCTGGCACTCGGATCACGGCTGGTGGTTACGACCACTTTCGGGTCTTGGATGCCGCTCAGCTCTGAGTATTCATCATCGATCTCATCCTCAACTTGAGCTTCATCATACTGATAATCCTTCTGCAACTGTTCATCGTCTGCTAGATGTTTGGGCAAAGTTCTTCCAGATTCAATTGCAGCTCGGAGTTGCTGACGTTTCTTTTGTAGAACTGACTCTTGTAATTGCTGCGAGCGCTGGAACAAATACTCACGTCTTTCACGGGCTCTTTTTCTCAACATTGAATCAAAAAAAAATCAGCCGCAGATTCCGCCACTTTAATTTTTCACATCTAAAATTGTGGCGTTGTGGCACACGGATCTGTGCATGCAGCTAACTATAGTCACAGGGAGCCATATGTCAAAATTTAACTATGGAGTCTAGATAATCAGGTTGAATTCCTTGAAGAGCTTCTCAACAGGAGTCAAATCCAGGTCGAGCTCATGCGCAATCCCGTAGGCGGCGCTGCTGATCGAAAGAAGAGCCTCATGACCTGCAGAGTCGGAATTGAAAGCGTGGAACGCAGACACCAAACCTCTGGGATTAGCAGCGAGCAGGTCGTGGGCATCACCAATCGCTTCACTGGCGTCATACGAGGCAAGGGCATTCTTGGCCAGGCTGATCAAAGACGAGTAGTTGGGCTGCTTGGCCAGCTCGGAGGTAGCATCGTCAACTTTGGCGACTGCAGCCTTGACGAATGCGGGAACATCGATCTGAGTCTGATCCTCAGCATGCTGCTGGTAATACTCCAAAGCCTGGACGATGAGGTTCTGGATGGGAGGCTGCACAATGAATTCGGTGATGGCGTTTTGGGCAACCGAGACGACGTCAGATCTCTTGGAACCATCCTTACGATAGTTGGCGGCTTGAATTGCGCCAAAGAGGATAGCCTGGTCTCTGAAAGAGCTGTTGATGGCGTGGGTCGAGCTGGGAGCAGGCTCGGAGGATCCAGAAGTGGTTGCAGCGAGTGCTCCAGCGGAGAAAGCGGACAAGAGAAGAATAGAAGAGTACATTTGAGTGCTGTAAAGTCCTCATCACCGCCATAATATAGTACCACTGGTTGCAAAGTTGCAAACTGTATACTCTGGTTAAAGCTCTGCAAATCAGGAATATGAAGATCCCTCGTGAGCTTTGTAAACTCTGTAAAAAATGCTAGTAGAAAACAGAAAGCAAAGTAAACTGTGACAGCTGGTGTATTCTTTTATGTCGGCGAGTACTTGGCAAACAAGCTTTGGAGTTTCGCCGGGATGATCATACGATAAATGCAATCTATCCCGGACATGTTGATGCAGTTACTAGGCGCGATTGAGAGCGGCGATTTTCGGTGCAGTAGCTTTTGAAAACAGAATTGATCTGCGGATCACCAGCCTGGATCCGCCGAGGTGTCTGCCTCACAATCCAATAACGATCAATTTTCAAGCACTAGATATATCCAAGGCTACTCCATACAAATTTACCTTACAACATTTCCCGCAGGTATCAACGCCACGCACAGCCACAAACAATTTTCCATTGATGAGCTGCACATACTGCGGCGTGGAAGTACAAGAGTCGCTCGTACAATGTAAAATTTGTGAGAAATGGTTTTGTAACGGACAGACGCACACTAAAGGCAGCCATATTGTAATGCACCTGGTCAAAGCGCACCACAACCAGATCTCGCTGCCGCCATCAAACCCAATTTCCGAGACGAGTCTCGAGTGTTATCATTGTGGAAACGAAAGCATTTTCTCCCTTGGATTCATTAGTTGTAACGACAATACGATGCTAGTTCTCCTGTGTCGGCATCCGTGTTTAACGGTCGCTCAACCCACACCGGAACTGCAGTGGTCTCGGGCAAATTGGGCGCCTTTAATTCAGGAGTTCCGGTTGGTACATTGGCTCGCTGCTGAGCCTCCCAAGTCTGCGCAGAGAAAAGTTTTCATGAGCACTGTCGAGGCGATCGAGAATCCCAGAAGTTCTGAGGAGAAAGAGAAGCTCCAGCCCCTGCCGCTTGAGTTCAGCAGTCCCCAGCAGTACATGGAGCTGATGGTTCCATTAGTGGAGCGCGAGGCTGAGAATGAGATGCTCATTCGGTCACAGTATTCGTGGTCCGGCGTGCACGTCGAGTGGGTGAATGCGGTGACGATCCGGTTTGCTCTGAGCTCGATCGAGATGAAGATTACCATTGGTGACCGGGTGCTGCTCGAGTGCCCTCTGCCCGGCCAGGACGAGCCCTGGAAGGCTGCAGCAGTGGTGGTGCGACTTAATGACCGCATAACCGCAAAGCTGGACGGGAACCATACCCCCCCTAACGTAGTTACGGGATTCAAAATCAGATTTGAGCCGTCAGTGGTAACGAAACAGCGCATGAAGCGAGCTCTGAATGCATTTGCCAAAAAGGAGAATGCGTGCGCACCGTACCTCAAAAGCTGCATTCTTGGCCGGTTTAATGAATCCAGCGCGGTGCATCTCAAGGCCAAGCCTCGTAGGTCGCTCAAGATCAATGGCGTCAACCTTAATGAGTCGCAAATCGAGGCTGTCAATGTTGCCTTGACCCATCCTCTTAGCCTCATTCAGGGCCCTCCGGGTACCGGAAAGACGGTCGTGTCGACGGCAATCATCTCGCTGTTGTCGCGGCGTCACCGGGTCTTGGCCTGTGCCCCCTCAAACATTGTGGTGGATCAGCTAACCGCCCAGCTGGGCAAAAGCGGGGTTAATGTGGTGCGTATGGTATCAATGGCTCGGGAAATCCTGGACCCAGCTCTTGAAGTATATACACTCAACTACAAAGTACGTGCTGCTGTGGACCCCAAGATACGAGAGCTGATGGACAAGGATGAACGCGGTGATACTTTGAGCGCAGAAGATCAAAAGACTATGGAACAGGCTATCAGGAAAGAGGAATCTCGCATTCTTAACAAGGCCCAGGCAGTTTGTGCGACGTGCTCGGGTGCTGGCGATTGGAGGCTATGGAATATGCGCTTCAAGTCCGTGCTGATCGACGAGAGCACACAGGCCATTGAGCCCGAATGTCTCATGTCGATGATGCACAAGTGCGAGCAGCTCATTCTAGTCGGAGACCACAAGCAGCTTGGACCCGTCGTTACGGATATCGAGGCGGTGAAGGCCGGGTTGAGCCGGTCGTACTTTGAGCGCCTGGTCGAGCTGGGCCATCAGCCGACTCGTCTCACGGTTCAGTACCGTATGCATCCAAGTCTCAGTCGATTCCCCAGTAGTATGTTCTATGACGGCAGCCTGCAGAACAGCTTGAATGTCACACAGCGGACGTACTACCAGGAGGACAAGCTCGACTGGTTGTGGCCCATCATCAACCAGCCGATGATGTTCTGGGCTACCATGGGCCAAGAGGAGATTGGCACTGGAGCGAAATCGTACCTCAACCAAGCCGAGGCTTCGAACTGTCGGCAGCTGGTGAGTCGCATGATTTCAGCTGGGGTGACTCCGTCCGAGATTGGCATCATCACACCCTATGAAGCTCAGCGGAATTTTCTGCGGCAGCACTTGGAGCTGATGGGGGAGCTGGGCCCCGAGGTGTACAACCAGATCGAGATTGAGAGTGTCGATGCGTTCCAGGGTCGGGAAAAAGGCTATGTGATTCTGTCGTGCGTGCGTTCAAACGAGTGCCAAGGCATTGGGTTCCTCAAGGACCCTCGGCGTCTCAATGTTGCCATCACCCGTGCCCAGCATGGTCTCATCATCATTGGCAATCCTCGGATTCTCAGCCACAATGCACTGTGGTGTGATCTGATAGAGTTTTACCGAAGCAACGGCTGTCTGGTACAGGGGACCCTCAATAACCTGCGGCCGTACACCTTGCCACTGAACAAACCGAAAAAACCGGCTGCTAATGTGCAGGAACTGGCCTACGGGATGGAAAATGTTAACCTCAATGATGTGGATGTAAGCTATATTACGCAGCTTGTTGATCGCTAAGCTGCAAGTCTGGAAATCTATGCTTCCACATTTGGCATATTCTCTGGGGCCCCATACGTGCATGATGCGTTCGGCTGAGCTACGCTGGGCCTGTCCACTGAGCGATCACAACAGCAATTGCATGCGCGGATGCATCTTGTGTATAGAGTAGCGTAGTCTAATAATATTGCGTCCACCAGCGGCTGGCACTGGCCTGACCCTGCAGCAACGCTGTCTCACGTGACTGGCATGAGACGCACTACCAGTTTCAGAATTGGGCATGGTCAGCAGGGCCCACATGATCGACCGTGGTGGCATCAGCTGGGCAGCCTGGCGAGAAAGTCAGTGTAGTTGCGGTGCCTGGGCGCAGCGTGGGCCGTGTCCATGCAATCGCGGCGAGCTGATGCGATAATGCCACGGCAATTTGCAACCTGTCAACTGGGGTGCTTATCTCAAGACAAAACGGCCGATGCGGCTGATTGGATCGGGGACGATCTCTATGCCGGGCCTATCTCGGTGGTGATTGCCTGCGACGGGATGTGAAGAGCCCACAGTGATGCGTACCGCCGACTCGGCCAACGATTCGAGCCAGCATCCCATTGCGGCGCCAAAGAGCTCGCTGGTAGCCCGCTCGGGCCTTGAGTCTGCGGCCCCCGGTCACGTGGCTTCCACGCAAGGCACGAGATGTTTCAGAATAGGCATGGCCGGCAGGGCCCACATGATCGGTCACTAAGACCCAGCCTCCATCGTAGCACTGGCTGCATTGCTGTTGTTTTCCACCTGCCAGGCCCCTCTCGTCGACACGCCCTTCGTCGCCAGTGCAACCCCCTTTCTGCCATTTTCCCCGTACCCCAGAGGTTTATATAATTCATAGTCTGTCAAAGCTAGTGCTTACCTCTCTGACGCGCTACGGCCGATGCCTCAATTGCTCATTGCGCGACTGGATGGCACTGGAGGGGCTCGTCGAGGGTCCCTCAAGCCTTTGTGGGCAGCGTCTAGCCGCGAGGTCGCCGCTGCTGCCAGAGCTCCGGCGGAGTCTCTGGAGGTGGACGTGCTGGACGCTCGCCAGGCCGAATGGTTGCCAGCAAAGATTTCTTTTGCGCTTGCTCGAATGACACTCGCCCATAACGGAACAACTTTCGCCCACGTGTACCTCAGTGGCGCGAAGGTCGTGGGACATGTCGCCAAACGCTATGTTCAGGTGTTT
This sequence comes from Wickerhamiella shivajii, assembly GCA_030585105.1. Taxonomy (NCBI): domain Eukaryota; kingdom Fungi; phylum Ascomycota; class Dipodascomycetes; order Dipodascales; family Trichomonascaceae; genus Wickerhamiella; species Wickerhamiella shivajii. Next base: position 777,028 of record JAJMCH010000001.1, on the reverse strand, counting down.
GACGCGACGCAGACGTTTGTGCTCCGATTCCGATCCCACGCGGACCACATTCGGGGCATCGCGACCCTGATGGTGTGGGCCACGACCCGGCCGGAGGGCATGTTCAACAAGGCGTACACCCCCCCAACGCCAGAGGTAGCCGACGACGAGAGCATTCTGGTGTGCACCGTCGAGATCGGCCAGCTGACCGCTGCGCCTCGCTGGAAACGAACGGTTGCGGTCTTGAAGCGGTCGGGGACGCTGGTGATTGGCGACAACGGCCGCACGCCGTTCGAGACCATCGACGTGACTCGCCTTACCGCTGCTCACATCAGGCTGCTCGACCCCAGTGTGTCGGGCCCCCGCGTGATTGCCATGGACGAGCTCGAGTTGTTTGTGCGGTTCGGCAACGACTCGGACCTCGACGACTGGCTCGTCACCCTCAAGTCCTTTGCCAAGCACCTGGTGTACGCCCTGCGGAAGCCGAGCCCCAAGTCTAGCGTGCGCGTGGTGCGGTCCGCCAAAGTTAACGGCATCAACGTGCGGGTCGCTCGCGACCACCCCGCCCTGACCCCGCAGACCCCGGGGGCCATCGACGGCGAGGACCTCGACTTCTCCAACACGTACCTCGAGCTCCACTTCGGCTCCGTGCTCTGGGGCCGCACCTACCTGCATACCTTGGCCGACGTACCCCACTGGGTGCAGTCGTTCCACCTACACGACATCCCCGACGAGCCGCTCACAGTGCAGCTCAAGTTCTCTTCTACCGGTACGATCGCCGATAATGATATCAGTATCGGGTCAGCGCATGTGGAGACAGATCCACCCAGCGATTGGTGCCCACTAGACAATCCAAGTGCGCCAATTTCTATATACGTAAAAATGGCCACTGAACGGGCCTTCGTGCTGGACTCTCGATATTATGAAGAACTCAAGTCGCAGGTCCTTAACCTCAACTCTGGACTGGCGTACAAGCTTGGAACCGTGGTTTCGACCGATATGCAGATGCTCTGCGACACGTTCTTCCAGATCTACTTGGCCGAACGCAAGCCTACGGAATGGGTCGAGTGCCTGATCACGGCAGAGATCGACCGCATCGCGCCGCAAGCCCAGGCCCGCTCCCCCACCCCGTCCCCGAGCAGCTCACCCAACTCCTCGGTCAGCTCGACTGAGTCGCCCCCGACCCTAGCCACGAACCAGGTGTCCGCAGTCAGCTCGCTCGGAGTAATGTTCAGAGGCAACTCGATGATGACCCGCGGAATCGAGCGGTACCTTCAGACCATCGGCGGGCCGGTCCTGGAGCGCACAATTGGACGATTTGTCCGCAAAGTACTCAACACCAATGACACGTTTGAACTGGACCCATCCAGAGTACAGTCACAACTAATAGTCGAAACCGGCAAGAAACCTTCACAAAGTGAAATTGACCGAATCATCTCAGCAAACCGTATTACCATCACTAACTACATGGTTTTCATCTGGAGCCTCATCAAGAAGGAGGGAGTCCCAGATCATTTCAAATGGATTTTTACCGTGCTTGCTGAGAGCATGCGAACTCGGTTAGGGATAATTAATGAAGATACAATCTACAGCGCGGTGTCAGCGTTCCTCTTTCTGCGTTTCTACTGCCCTGCGTTGTTGAACCCTCACCTGTTCAACCTGGTAGATAGCGCAGTTACTCCGGCAAACCAAAGGGCCCTCACTCTGGTTGCCAAGTTGCTGCAGGGATTCGCGAATCGTATACGGTTCGGAGCAAAGGAGCCTTGGCTCATGCCAATGAACTCATTCCTCGAAAAATACGATAAAGATCTTGCCGAGTGGTATGCGGAGCTGATATCGTTCGACGGCCCGCGCCCTCGTGAGCGTGATGCTAAAGAGCTACCATTTGAGGTTTTTATGGACGATCAACTTAGCAATCCTTACTTGATTGACGAGTGGTATGGATACGCTAAGCTAGTCCAGTGGGGCTCAAAGATCTCCTTCGATAAATCGTGGGATATAGTACTAGGGAAGTTCTTCCTCGAATGTAAGCGGATTGATAACGAGCTCAACGAAATAATTGAAGAGCTGAGCAAACCGGACAAACTTCAACCTGGCGAAGTGCATGACTTTGACATCAAAGTCAATTGGGAGACGTATTTGTTCAGTAATGATGCAGAGCTCATCGAGTTAGAAAATACTCGCTCCAACAAGAAGTCGGTTTGGTCAAAATTGTGGGGCCGTTAGTCCCATGTGTTATTTAATGTATTTTAATGTCAATTGATTATGCATAAGGAGAGTGTATTAAATGAAATGCTTTAGCATCATGCAGAACTTTGAGAAGGGGGTAGTAATTGTAAAGTGGCCAACCTGATGGGAATCAACGGAGTTCATACAAAGGAGTACTATTACGCAGCCACTGGCCTATTAAATAATAATAATAAATAATTGTCCACAAAATGAAATCGGTTACCAGCCACGCGCATGATAGCTGTTGTCTTCTTCTGCGTGGTAGGACGGTGTCGGATTTGGAGTCGTCGACGATCGGCTGAGGTTCGGTCTTTGCGACTTGTACATGGTGTCCAGATCATATTGTCGCTTACGATGCAGGTGCTCGCGGACGCTCTGTGATAATTCACGATGATAGAGGTCCGTATTGCTCACAGACGCCGCCTTGGGGATATTCGTGATAGAGCTAGAGACTGTAGGTTCAGAAGTGATGGGAACATGCTGGGACAACCCAGCGTTCAATAGAATATGCTCGTGAGGGTTTTGAGTGCGGTTCTTGGTCTGAATAGCGCACTCGAACACACACGAGTAGCTATCAGAGCTCTGCGACAACGCGTCTTGGGAATTTGATTTTTGAACATCTTCCTCAGGACTTGAAGGAGAGACAGGGGACGTCGGAGGTCTGGGAGCTGGCGCGGCCTTGGGTGAGACGTCCTGCTTGAACAGCCGGCTCAACAAGGAGTGACGAAGCTGCGGCTGCGTGGGGACTGCTCGCTCCGCAAACAGTGGCTCTTCGTCCTCGCTCATATCGTCCCAGTCACTCTCATCCCACTCGCCACTAGACCCGGCATTCTCATCCTCGGTTTCGTAGTCTGAGCTGTCGCTATGGTTCGCTGGCTCGGTAAACGTGACGGACTTTCCTCTGCGAAGGGCTGAACCCACTGCGGAAGGGGCGTGATGGCCAGACACGTGCTGGCTGTCGGCAGAACCACACTCTGAATCTGAGCCGCTCTCAATGAAAAACATCTTTGAGCGGTCGACGGTGGGTTTCATGAAGCCGCCATTGATAGCATCACCTGCAGAAGGCACACCATGAGCGCCCGCAGTGACAGAGCACGAAGACGCGGCTGTGGTCGCAGTCGTCGACACCGATGCTGACGAGCGGCTGGCCACGCTCACCTTGTCGAACGGGACTGCTACTGGTTGAGGGCGTGCCAGGTTTATTTGCGACCGAACTGGCTTTACTTCAGGGGTCTTCTTCCGTAATCGGTCCGGCAGGGACCCAGTCACCTCTTGCTTTCCAGAGTCTTGAGGCTTGTCTCTTGGTTGGGGCACCTCCACGGGAGAAATAGCGCTGTATGACATGGGCACCGCAGCAAATTCTTTACAAGGAGTGCCCGGGTTGGTGCAGATGACCTCATCGAATAGTGTCATGATACTTTGGTTGCTAAGTTTGCGCGGGTTTCCCGGCCGGGACATACTCTCTGTGCTGGAGCTCATTTCCAGTCCGGGCGGTTCATTGAGGTCAGGAATATCGTCCGGGCCGCCTGAGTTTTCCCGCACGTTCATTATTTGCCGTGAGTAGAGGCGCCAGCTCATGTACTCCAGCCGAGCGCCCTGAGATATTGACTCTTTTGCGCGGGAAAAAGACGACCACATTTTGCGAATGATTTCAACGTTATTAGGGTCAACACCTTCTAGTGCTGAATGCCTGATGTATAGCACTGGCTCAGTACTACCTGACATTTAGTTGTGCGAAGAGTTTGAGAATCTGAGTGGGTTCCGCCGTCTGGGGTATATAATCAGGGCTGCATTTGATGAGTCAGCTACCGTTTCCTCGGAGCATGCATTGCATGTAATCGATATGCGGGAGTTTGGGCTTGGTCTACGAAAACGGTTGCAAATCCAGCGGACCAGGGGTGGGGGCGGATGCGGCGGGTTCGCATCTAGAGTCCCCGAAACACGCGCGTTCCGTGTGATCTTTCGCATCGCCCGATCAATCGCCTTGGAGGCAGAGTGCCGTTCAAAAAAGTTTCGGTCTGCTGCAGGGGCCTATCAAAAGTTCGCAAATTGAGCGCCCTCACTTGACCTCACGGCGACAGAAACTGTGAAGTATGTTGAGACACACCGTGTTCTCCTCAGCTTGGCGGTACCGCTGAGGGTATTGTAACCGCTAGTTTTCTCTCGGTATATGCACCGCTCATGCAATGCTGTAGCAGGCGCCGCATGCATCCCCAGGTAAAACTCCCTTCAGCCACCCCCGTTCGTCCGGAACTCAAAGTTTGCTCCACGTGTCGCATAACTGAAAGAATGCGCGTCAAACCTTGGGAACGCGTGTGTAGCAGTGATTTGGTGCACAACCCGTCCCCACGTGCTTTGCCCATCCTCAGTCCTGCATGAGAAAATATATGCAAGGAGGCTATTCCACGCATGCATCACCTGTGCAGGCGTTTCGCTAAACTGTGTCGACTGCCACAAAAGCCCTGGGTTCAATTTTCACAAGGTTTGCACCGATCATGATGATCTATCAATGATGTTTCACAGGGGCACGGACCGGTGTCCTCACGATAATGTCGAAACTTTCGCCGACTTTTCGGATCTACTAGCGTTGAAACATCACATGTGATGGACTAAGATAACAATCGGGGCGTATCTATTCGTCCATTTCGCAGAGAACGCATCCTACGACCCAAATGCTATATATCGGGTTATGCCTCGTTAATCGGGCTTTTGCTGATAGGTTGAATATCGAAGCTGCCATAGTTACATGTGCAGAGCCATCAGTGGCATCGATGCGTGCCTATTTTCGCTGACACATATATGCACCACATTTAGCAGCAGGCCAATTAGCCTACCACCTCTTAGAACAGTTCTTAAAGTAATTGATGGACTGACCAGGATAAATTTGAGATATAAAACTTGCCGTTTCCAGGCTGTATCGAGTATCTCTTTATCGGGAGCAATGCGGTACCAGGCTTGATCCGATCAGGACACAACCCAGTTGAGATAAAGCGGGGTAACTATGAGGCGTTTTCTGGTGTGGCATCTCACATCGTCGAGCTATAATAATGCTATATAGCTGATTATTCTTTTGTGAAAAAGACTTTGATTTAATTTTTTTTGGTTGGCAAAATCTTTATGGCTTGACTATGACTTCATTCTAAAATGAGTCACACCGCCTATAGCCAGGCACCGCCCCAAACCCATAAAGCTGTTCACTGCTCGACTTGATCCCTTGCCACATGTCCGCCACACATATTAAAGAGGATCTCCCGGAACTAGAAAGCCCTCAGCCCGAGAAACTCGACATTGAACCACCTCCTGATGGAGGTTTGGTGGCGTGGTCCCAAGTTACTGTGTTTTTCTTCGGCACATGGAATTCCTGGGGGCTGGTGAACACTTTTGGTGTTTATCAGGAGTACTATCAGCAAAATATACTTCAAGATACCCCACCTGGTACAATATCATGGATTGGAGCTTTACAAGGCTCACTAGTATTTCTCTTTGCATTAATTATAGGTCCATTAATCGATAGAGGTTTTGTGAAACATCTTTTGTTTATCGGTGCCATTTTGCAGGGCTTTGCGTACATGATGATGAGCCTTAGCACCAAATACTATCAATTACTTCTTACTCAAGGAGTGTGCTCTGGTTTAGCGTCCTCGATCTGCTTTTGCTGCGGAATCACTCTCTTATCATCATGGTTTCGCAAACGCCGCGGCATTGCAGTGGGTCTTGGAGCTACAGGAGCAGCATTCGGTGGTGTAATATACTCTATCCTAGCCCGACAAATGATAAAAATCCACGGGTTCGCCTGGTCCGCCAGGATCCTTGGTTTCATTGCTTTTGGCACAGAATTTGTCGCATTCTTAGTAGCGAAAAGACGACTGCCGCCCCGCAAGACTGGGGCCTTCATTGACTTTGAGGCGTATACTATCTTGGAAGTAACTGCAATAAGCTGGGCATACCTGCTGGCAAACGGCGGAGTGTACGTTTTTTATTTCTACATTCAAACATATGCCCTCAACCATCTCACGCATACTGATTATGATCTAATGATCTATACCACGGCTATTCTCAACTCTGGTTCTGTGCCTGGTCGTATTATTCCAAATTACCTTGCCGACATTTATGGACCAGTCACTATCTTTACTATTAGTGTCATTGCAACAATGATTCTCACTTGGTTCTGGCTTATGGCAGAGAGCGAAGCAGCGGTATTAATTATTGCCTGGTTTTATGGATTCTTCACTGGCCCAGTCGTTTCGCTTGTATCCCCTGCAGTAGCTACAATGACGCCGGACTTGACAAAACTCGGAACTCGTCTGAGTTTTTGCTTTCTGCATGGAGGAATTGGATTCCTGATTGGCCCTCCCTTGGCTGGTATCATGATTCGTGTACACGCTTGGAAATATGGCCAGATCTATGCCGGGTGCCTCGTCACGTTAGCATGCGTAGCGGGACTCATCTCTCGCTGGAAAGTTTTGAAAGGCAAATGGAAGGGTTTTGCCTAGATATTTATTTTAATTATCTCTTCAGAGCGCTACTTTTGGTTTCATCGAGCATCTCATTCAATGAATGTAACAATTAATTTGTCATTACGCTGTACTCTGACACTCTTACTGCTCAAACAATTATGGAAATCAGTCAGAACCTTGTTGTAATGCAACCACTACTAGCCTCCATCACAATCGCGTCACGCAGGTCAAGATCGTCATTCGCATCAGATATAGATCCGCCCAATTCCTTAACATCTAATTACACTATTTATGACAATCATATCACCTTCTGAAATTCAATCCGCAACGGGTGGCCTGTGCTATAGTAGTCGCTCAACGATCCATGACTCATTAAGAAACAAATACCACAAAAACGCAATCTCATGCTAACCCCAGCTCTTGACTAATCTTATGCATGCCGCATACCTTATTACATGGAGAAATGCATACTCGATGATAGTACGCGATGACGCTTTTGCACAATTCACAACACTCAGTATCACTATCATCGCTTCGGAATGATGATATCAGTCTACCAGACGTGGAAAAGTCACCCAGTCGCACCAGTGTTGTAAGTATTGGTCCACCGCCAGATGGTGGGTGGCTAGCCTGGGCTCAAGTTCTGGCAGGGTTCTTTTGCAGTTTCAATAGTTGGGGATTTGCTAACTCCTTCGGTGTCTTTCAGCACTATTATATCTCTAGCGATATCTTACGCGGCGAAACTGAATCAAGAATAGCCTGGATTGGCACCCTCAATGCCGTGCTTGCATTTTTTGGCTCAGTTTTCTTCTCATTTCTTGTGGACAAGGGATGGACTAGAGAAATGGTCATAGTTTCCTCGATTGTATCCTCTTTTAGTCTGATGATGCTCAGTATTAGCAAGGAATACTGGCAGATCATGCTTACCCAGGGCTTTCTTAATGGAATCTGCAGTTCAGTGCTTTTCACTGTAGGGATAAGTGCAGTAGCGCCTTATTTCAGTCATAGGCGTGGCATTGCCTTGGGCTGTACCGCAGCTGGATCGAGCGTTGGTGGTTTGATATACTCCATTACTACTCAACGCTTGTTAGACAGTGTTGGATTTGGGTGGACGTGCCGTGCAAACGCATTTATCCTATTGGGAACTGGCGTTGGCACAGGTATTTTGATCAAGCCGAGAATTCCTCCAAGAAAGACTCCGGATTTCTTTGCAACAGAGTGCTTTGGTGAGTTGGCCTGGATGGTATATTGCTTTGCCATGCTGTTCGGCTTTATAGGATTCTACTGCTTCTACAACTTTTACCAGTCGTACGCACTCTCCATGTTTGAGGATAAAAATGATCCAAGTCTCACATATCTTAGCGCCATCATCAACGCTGGAGCAGTCGCTGGAAGAATACTTCCGTCACTTCTGACCGACTACGTGGGACCATTCAACGTATTAGTTCCATTCACATTGATGTCTTGCGTGCTATGCCTATGCTGGCTCGCAGCAGAATCAAAGGGTGGAATTATCGCTGTGGGTATCATTTTTGGCTTCGTTAGCGCACCAATTAACCTGGCACCAGGAATTGTGACCGCGAAGCTCACCAAGAACCTGAATAGAATGGGAATTCGTTTAAGCTTCAGTTTTATATTTTTCAGTGTTGGAGTACTTCTTGGTGCACCCTTCGCTGGTATGATTGTACGATCACATGGGTACTTTGGTGCTAAACTATATACTGCATTTGCATGGCTGGCGTGCACTACTCTCTTTGCGGTGTCTCGCCAAATTCAACTTGGGAAAAAGGTAATAGCCAGATGTTGATTGCATTGTACTCTGGATTGAGGTCTACAGCTACTTCGATCTGTTTATTTAAGTAATCTCATTGAAAAAGGTATTGAGTTTAATTATTTCGGGTATTATCTGGTACATGTCGACTGTATGTCACGTGATTATGTGCCACCCTCGCCACCATTATAGGGTTTTGGTTTGTTGACTAATATGTTAGGGCTGTAATGGTCACAATCGACTCGTTAACAATTCCACTCTGATGGAGTCAATCCTCAATGGCTCCCAAAGTTCAGGCTACCAAGGCCGCTAAGGCCGCCGCCGCCTTGGCCGGTGCTAAAGCTCGTAAGAAGAATCAGAAGCGTGTCAAAGACAAGGCTCAGCACCACGTCATTCTCGACAAGGCTCTCTACGACCGTCTCATGAAGGATGCTGCTACCTTCAAGCTCGTCACCGTCTCTGTCCTTGTTGACCGTTTGAAGATCAACGGCTCTCTTGCACGCCGTGCTCTTCGTCACCTTGAGGAGGAGGGCATCATCAAGCCTGTCATCACTCACAGCAAGCAGAAGACTTACACTCGTGTCGAGGCCTAAGTTAGCTCTTAATATATAAAACCAATGGTAATTTATCACCTTACATCACTAGCTATGTTTAAAACTCGAGCATGTCGCTGTTAGATTGAGCAAACTGCTATTTCGCCCGGCAGCAGTTCATGTTCGCCGGAAGAACTCCGTGTAGTGCTCTATCATTTTTACTATAGTGGAAGCTTTGCACACCTTTGGTAACACCGCTCATTATTATTTGCATATGTACCACTGGTCCAATTTGGATCCAACCTAATGCGGGCCCTGAAGTTTCTGCATTTGGGCGCGTAGTGAATTCGAGCGGCTTCGCCATATAAGATACAAAGATAATTATTGTTCGTCTTTGAGGTTTTCATGATCGTAGAAGGATCCGAAACACTAAATCAAGTAAGACTAGCTACAGAAAAGGGACTCCAGTGCGACTAACTGGATCTCTCAACCGTGATTGATCCACTTTTTTGTTATCGTCGGTAGAGAGCTTTAATGGCTCATCTGATCTTTGCACCAGTAGAAAGCTTTAATGAGATCGTCTGATTTCTGCGTGTTCCGCTGCATGGAATAGTTGTTCAGATGGAAGACCGAGAATATTTCGTCCAATTACATCGTATCACAGTGGTAATGAATCTAAACGGATCATGTAGCCTTGACGACTTTTAATGATGCAGCAGAGCTTGCAGCTTGACCAGCATTAGTGAGGCGAACGCCACCCAAATTTTTCATTTTGTGCAATGGGGAAAAGCAGTAAAGACAAGAGAGACAAATATTACAGAAAAGCAAAAGAGGAGGGCTGGCGTGCACGTTCTGCATACAAGCTTCTACAGTTAAATGAGGAATTTCATTTCCTCGAAAACTTTGATCGAGTTGTAGATCTCTGTGCTGCCCCAGGATCCTGGAGTCAGGTTCTCAGCAGAACCACCCAAGGTCGCGACAGGATCATTGTGAGCGTAGACTTACAACCAATGGCACCACTCCCCGGTGTGACGACGATTCAAGCGGATATCACTCATCCATCTACTGTAGACAAAATCTTGGAGCATTTCCACGGGAAAAAGGCTGATCTTGTGGTGAGTGATGGTGCACCTGATGTTACTGGTTTACATGATCTAGATGAATATATCCAGGCACAATTGGTGTATGCTGCAGTCGAATTAGCTACTGCTGTGCTTAAGGAAGACGGAACGTTCATTGCAAAGATATTCAGAGGGAGAGATATCGACCTCATGTACGCACAGCTAGGGAGGCTGTTCAAAACCGTTACATGTGCCAAGCCTCGCTCCTCAAGAGGTTCATCTTTGGAGGCATTCATTGTCTGTCAACATTATGTTCCCAGGCCTGGGTGGACACCTCTTTCAAGCGAGCCATTACATGATCTTAATATTGAAGAAAGGGTGATTGCTCCTTTTTTGGCTTGTGGAGACCTCAGTAGTTATGACTCGGACGCAACTTACAATGATGTCGAAGGACAGTCCTTAGATCCAGTACAGAGTCCTACTGCACCCCCGTACAAAACAGCGCTTGAGTTGAAGCGCAGCGGTATCATAAGGAAGAATTAACCTTTTTATTTATTGAGCAGTGATCCCGCTTCCATAAATGTGAAGATCCAGAGGTAACATGGGCGCCTTCATAATCTTTGCGACACTGTATCTTCAATGTATAGACAGTTTATATATAATACTGCCAGTGTCTACTTGGTATTGCATACCTCATTGTCCCCTAGTTCCTACGCATCCAACTTAACTTACATAGGTCGTTTACACAAGCAGGGGAGCACAAAAACAATAGACTACACAGCTCTAAACTATTTAGTTATTAATTTCAGGCTTCATAGTTGGGAACAACAAAACCTCCTTAATAGTGTTTGAATCAGTCAAGAACATAGTCAACCGGTCAATGCCGCAACCCCAGCCAGCAGTAGGGGGCAGACCATACTCGAGAGCGGTACAGAATGTCTCGTCAATAAGCTGGGCTTCGTCATCACCTTGATCCTTCTGGTTAGCCTGCTCTTCGAAACGCTGACGCTGGTCGAAGGGATCATTCAACTCAGTATAAGCATTGACGATCTCCTTGGTGGCAACGAACACCTCGAAACGTTCACAGAGACCTGGATCACGACGATCATACTTGGCCAGTGGGGACATGACTTGAGGGTGACCGAAGAGGAACGTGGGGTTAATGCAGTTCTCCTCTAGATACTCTCCAATAAGCTTATCGAGCATGCGAGCGTTGGTCAGAGGAGGGGAGCACTCAAGTCCAACCTTCTGCAACTGTTCTCTGAGGAATTTATTGGTCTCAGCAGTGTGGAGTTCATCTCCAGGAGGGAACTTGACGTCAAGAGCCTTCTCCAAGGACGGAATAATCTCGACACGCTTCCATGGGCGAGAAAAGTCGATTTCCAAGACCTTCTCGGCATTTTCGGGGTCTGGATGATACTTGATCTTATAACCACCAGTGACATACTTAACCATCTCAGAAATCATTAGCTCGGTGGTATCCATGAGATCGTAGACATCAGCGTAAGCCTGATAAAATTCACAAGTGGTGAACTCTGGGTTGTGAGTCATGTCGATACCCTCATTGCGGAACTGACGGCCGATTTCGTACACGCGATCGAGTCCACCGACAACGAGCTCCTTCAAGTATAGTTCGGGGGCGACACGCATAAACAGTTCCATATCCAAGTCATTGTGATGGGTAACGAATGGCTTAGCGGTGGCACCACCTGCAATCAAGTTCATCATAGGAGTCTCGACCTCGATGAACTTACGGTCATCCAGGAATTTACGCATGAAAGAGATAATCTTCGAACGAGCGATAAAACGGTCACGAACATCTCCATTCATGATTAGATCAAGGTAGCGCTGACGGTAGCGCTGTTCTTGGTCCTTGAAACCGAAATGCTCGGTGGGAAGCATGTGCAAGCAAGGAGTCAGTAGCTGCACGCTCTCAACGAAGACTGAGAGTTCGCCCTCACCGTTCTTGGGTTCTGTGCGGTAAGGATAACCTTTAACACCGATGATGTCACCACGACGCAGCAAGTCATGGACAGGATCGAGCTTCTGGCCATCAGTGACCTGAGCGACCACCTGGAGCTGAGCACCGTCGCCATGCAACACGTAGAACTTCAAGTTGGCACCGAGCTCACGCTTGACAAAGATACGGCCAGAAACACTAACTTTATCGGATTCGAGCCTCTCGCCTCTCTTGAGATTGGCATACTTCTTGACGAATTCAGGAAGTGAAATTGAGACCTCAAACTTGTGAGGATAAGGATCAGGGTGCTTAGAGACACGCAGCTCCTCAATCTGCTTAGAACGAATTTTGAAATACTCACGGGGATCAAGATCGTCTTCACGAGGCTTCTTAGTGGTAGAAGCTGCTGGCTTAGCAGCTGCCTTGTCGGCCTTCTTTTTGGCCACTTCACGAGCCTTGACTCGCTTCTTCAGCTCAGTCTTGGAAACCATCTCACCTGTAGCTTCATCAAGGTGCAACTTCTTAACGTCTTCAGCTACTTCTTTAACATCGCTCATGACTGAAAGGTGAAAAATAAATCGATGACTAACTCAAGGTAATGATAAGGATAGTGTGGTGAGCGAACCTTAAAGACCGTAAGCAATCGTGAAAAATATGACTAGTTTGTGTTTGGTGATGCAAAGAGTAGTCATCGTGTTCTTTGTCACATCGTTTACATGCAACTGCAATGGCACTCTATGACTGATTCCAAATGGTGACTGCTCTAGAGGACTTTAGGTATTCACGTTTGACAAATTGGTAGTACCTACGCAATGAGACTGGTGAGTCAAAGCAAAAGCTAGGGGTAGCCTCATCACCAGTAGGACCTTGAGCTAGTAGATGAATAACAAGGGTTCGAAGTTAAAAAATGGATATATCAAGAAAACTGTGACATGTAGACGAAATCTTCAAATATTGATGAAACTTAATCTCATCACATGCTGGGTCCATGCTGGGTATAGATTGACCAAAAACTAAGGAGCTTTCTTCCTGATGCTTTACAGATTTTAGGAGGGTTAAAGGGCGCTTCTTAGTGGTTACGTTTCTTAATCAAATTCCACAGGTATCCCTCTCCAAGGTACCTGGCAATACGAGGGGACCTTCTCATTACCGATTGAAAAGCATACACAGTTATCTGTCACAACTATTTACTGAATGGCCTACTGATGAGACTCTCAGCATACGCATTAGCTTGCCGGATCTAGTAGCTCATTGAACCTTAGCAGCAACATACACCCATATGTGTTAGCAATGTTAGGAGGGAGGGATCGTAAACGCTAGGTAAATAAATCCAACAAAACGCATTTTCCATATTATTTGACGCCTTTTTAGAATATGAAAAGCTTTTTAACTATAGAGAAATCCAGATCAAGATTGCCCGACCGTTTATTAGTCATCCACGGAGCTGTCACCGTTGAAGGTCGGGATGCAGCGTGCATGCATGAGTACCAGTCTGTGGGGACGCTATGTCGCAGAGCCTTCAAACAAAAGGTAAATTAAAAAAAAAAAACTGAAAAAAGAATATAAGTCTTATGGATTGCTACGGTATTATCTGATCTTCAATTGTGGAGGTTTACGTCCTTGAAATTATGTCAAAAAATAAGCGACCACGGGGGTGACTCAAGGTCTCCGGGAGGCGGGTAGGCGCAAGAGCAACTACCGCGAGTATAAAGACCATTGAACCGATCATAAACCAACATCATCACATCATGAAATCTGAATCAAGCCACACCACACAGGAACCCAGCGAACTCTTTGCAGTACCTCTGCACCCATGTTCCTCCTCTACCCACGCAACACCCTCAGACCATCATAAGAAGCATTTGAAGATTACCAAGACAACAGTATCCCATTTTCTTCACGGATTCCATTAACACAACCCGAATCCCTTAACTCTAATTTATTTCAGAGCTATTTGGTTCGACCGTATTTATGACATTATGCATTTAATTAGATAGACTAACTCATTGTAAAGACTCCCAACATCTACATTACGTAACAAACAACGCTGAGCCTTTCGAGAGCCATATTTCGCGCTGAACGTCACAGATATATCAAGTACGAACTTCGTTATACTGAACTCCAGCTCAACTATTTTATAGATCCCCAAGACGGTTTTGCAAGCATTACCACGTTACTTCCTAATGCTTAGTTAGCAATTTTTTCTTGAAACTTTTCAGCATGGATGAAGTAGAGTTGGAAGCCAATGTGGTTTTCCAAATCACCAGGCACTTGAACGATCAGTTCCCTGCATGTGCTGGAGGAGTTCTTCTCGGCATGCAAGATGAAAAGACCGTCCAGGTCACCGAGTCGTTCCCGCTGCCAGTGAATGCCCTCGAGGGCGATGGTAGCAACCTGAGAAGCAAAGAAACGCAGGCATACCAGACTAATGTAATTGAGAAGCTCAAGGTAGTGAAGTCAGACTCCAGCGTTCAGGGCTGGTACCTGTCCTCGAACCTTGGCTCCATTTACCAGCAGCCCATTTTGGACAACATGTTTGCTTATCAGAGCGAGAATCCGAACGCTGTTATGCTCGTACATGATGTAGCCCTCGGCCGCAATACAGGCTCGCTAAGCTTGCGTGCGTTCCGCTTGAGTCCTCAGTATTTGCGAATTCGCCTCGAGGCCCAAAGCAGATTCAACTCTGATACTCTGGAACGCTATGATCTTAGCTATAACAACATCCTGACTGAGCTGTCCGTGTACTTGCACAACTCGCATCTGGTGAACTTGCTCACGGTCTCAAAGTGTGGTCCAAAGCTCAATAATGATGACTTCAAAGAGCTCCAAGTCCCCAAACAAGAGCTTGTTGAGACTGGTATTGATGATGTGGTTGACAGCATCGACGACTTTATCTACGACCAGGGTAACTACAACTATTACCACCGTCATTTGACGAGAGAAAAGCAAAAGGTGCAACAGTGGCAGCAGAAGCGTAAAGCTGAGAATGCTCAGCGTAAGGAGCAGGGAAAGCAGCCGCTCAGCCTGGACGAGTGGAAGCTGCTGTTCAAAATGCCCGACGAGCCCAGTCGACTGGAGAATTTGCTGGTCAGTGCCCAGCTCGATCAGTATTGCACTCAGATCGACGAAATAGGTGCTATTGCCCGCAGCAATATGTTCTAGCTAGTCCTAAGTATTATTTCATGTCAATGATCGCGCCTATTAAGCTTCATATATTATTACATACTTAGCATAAATTAGTTGCCCTCGGCGACAGATAAGATGTCAGAGTCACCAGCATCGAGGACGGTGAGGACACCGACACGGAAGAGCTTACCGCAGGCGGTACCAAGCTCGTTGTTACCACCGTTAAAGTGGTGAACGTGGGTGCCGCTGAGCATGGAGTAGTACTCGAGCTCAGACTTGCGAAGCTTGGGGGTGTTGGCGGCAACAATCACGAGCTTAGCCTGACCCTTGCGGAGAGCCTTAAGGGTAGACTTGTAGCCAAGGGTGTATTTACCAGACTTGATGACAAGCGAGAGCTTGGAGTTGATGTTCTCAGCGTTCTTCTTAGATTTAGGGGCCATCTCTACAGTTTTCTGCTCCGGCGATGAGTGTGTTTGGACCTGTGGAGGGGTTTTTGGAGTGTGCGTGACGTGCGTAAGCCCTAAAAATTTCACGCACGATTACACATCAACGCAAGGCAATGGGGAGGCGATACCATTGTAAAGGTAGAAGCTTTTCGGTGAATGAACGAACATACTTCTCCCCAAACTCTCGAATCCACATTGGCTTTCGTTAGTGCTACGAGTTTCGGACAACCAGGGCCCACCGGTACAGGTGACTAAGCAGATAGGGCTTTGCCACCGACCGCCCACTCACCATCTCAATCACGGACTCTGGTGACACTCTCCACAATGAAGCTCGAGATCGACAGTTTCGCAGGTACCAAGATCTATCCCGGTCGTGGTCGCCTTTTTGTGCGCTACGACTCCAAGACTTTCCGCTTCTTCAGCTCCAAGAGTGAAAGTCTCTTCAAGCAGCGCAAGAACCCCCGCCGTATTGCCTGGACTGTCCTCTACCGTCGCCAGCACCGCAAGGGTACTGTTGAGGAGACCAAGCGTCGCCGTACCAAGAAGACTGTCAAGAGCCAGCGTGCCGTTGTCGGTGCTTCTCTTGATGTGATCAAGGAGCGTCGTTCTGTCAAGCCCGAGGTCCGCAAGGCTGAGCGTGAAAAGGCCATCTCTAAAGCCAAGGAACAAAAGAAGGCCGCTGAGGCCAAGCGTCGCGAGAACCGCGCCAAACAACCCGCTGCACAGGTTCCCAAAGTCCAGGCTAAGGGCGGCAAAGGTCGCTAAATAGCATACATAATTTAAGCTAACTATTAAAAGCTAATGATACTATTCTAGCGTTCATTGATCGGGAGTCCTGTTTGCGGAAATTCTTGGAGATGTCGCAGTAGTGTTGTGTTGTTTTTAAGTCACTCTAAACAGGAGATACTCATCTACACTAGTACATGTTCAACTCTATTGGGCGCTACGCTACCGAATTCTGGTCAAGCATAACCGGGTTGTCTAAACGACGACACCCCAAGGACTATGTTCAAATTGAGAATATGTCTTCGAGCTCACTTCGTGAAGAGCCTTCAGAGCTCGAGCTGAATCCAGTTAATACCGGAGTTGATGTCCAGAATGCAGCTGAGAGGGGAATACCTTCTAGAGTGCCCTCTTTATCCGGCGTGAACTTGTCGACCAGCTACTCCTCTGTGCGACTGAGGAATTTGACTCCGCTGAATGCTAATGAAGCATTTGGCGACATTATCGAGAACCCAATTCCTGATATCATCAAGCAGCAAGAGATACGCAAGGCGTTCCAGTCGAACAGAATTCCTCGCAAGTGGCTTCGTCTGCTCAGGCCCAAGGCGAAGGCCCCTATGATCCCTGCGGTCCCGAGCTAGACTCAGTAGCCCATACTATCAAATAGCGTAATCTCTCCAAGCTAACTGCGGCTGTGCTTTTGAGTCGCACAAGCTCATAGATCAACCCTCCGCAGTGAAGATCTCTCACGATGCAGTACATCATTCTTGGGGATTGTGCTGGACACTTGCAATTATGGAGGCACTCTCCACTAGAAATCGACTACCAGAGATGTTAGAGATTTCGAAATGGATAACAATGACGAATGGGTTAACATTGCAATACAGTGCAAGGCCGCCAAGGTGTATATGCATGGGCTGGACAATCATTGATGATCACTGTTTCAGCATGTAGAACAAAGCAATGCTCTAAGTACCATCTGGAGAGATCAGATGACTTTCGATTGCACGGTTCATTGTTACAAGTTCAACCCCTTATACTGAGTTCAAATCTATAGTGAATTATAGCAAATTAAAGAATTATTACTGGTACAGTAGACCGGAGTGCTAAAATTAGATGATGGAAATTTAGTTGGTCTTGGGCTTGATGATCTTTGAACCAGGCAAAGGAATGGCCCTGACAGTGATGTAGGAGTTTTCTCTTGTCGCCACACCAGCGAATGCGTTATACCAAGCAAAACAAGCAGTAATCAGACCAAAGAAACCACCTGCCTTTGTACAATTCGGAGAAGGGGCCATCGAGCCGATACACAGCATCAAGAATGTCATTCCAAGCAGGAAGAATAGACCAAAGAATGCAAGGGTTGAGCGCACAGTACAGACGCAGAGACCAAACGTGAATATAGCCCAGCCCAGGAGATAAAAGCCTACGGCATTTGCGAGACCATCTGGGTCGTCTTCATATGCAGCTGCAACGCCGAAAGCAGGAGTCTCGAGTGCAGCCCATGATAGCCAGAAACCACCATATGAAGAGAGTGCAGTAGCAGCGAAGGTATTGCCGATAGCCATTTCCCACATACCAGCACAGAACTGGACGAAGCCACCATAGAAGTAGGCAATGGGCACTACTGCACCAGCGGAGTGCAGGCCACGACCGTTGAAGTTGATGATAGAGAGCACGAACGTAGTAAGAGCGAAAGCACTAAGTCCGAGAGGAGAGGGGTTTGCAAAGTCATGCTTGGGACCGGAAGAGAGACCAGGATTAAGATCACCACCGAATGCATTGAGGACATCGTCGACGGGAACTTTAGTCCTGCCGATAAGAATGTATCCTTCCTCAGCATTGTGTTCTGCTCCAGGGAGATGCCTTTCAAGATCTTCAACTTTCATTAGGAATGCAATGGTCGAGGGTGCGAGTACCCCATTATATAACTGTAGAATCTTTTATTAAGATCAATGCGGGGAAGCATGACTGCAATGCACGATTAGATGACCCGGATTTTTGCACGAAATTGTTCCGTTCTGGAAAAATTTGAGAATATGCAAGGTGTAGCCATAAGTGAGTTATCTAACAGCGGCCAAGGCGATTTTTTCCATTTTTCCGGTTGCCAAGCGCACATTAGGATTGTTGAGGGCTCTTTCGCAAAGGATATGCATGCATTTGATCAGCATCCGCTGCATGTCATGTGGAATCAAAACACATTCGACTGCCGAGTTTATCCGAGGGGCATGCGGGTACGAAATTCAGGTACTACAAAGCCCACAGAGCATAGGAATTACGGACAGTAGGTTTGGTGGTATTTTTTTATCGCTAAAATTTCGTGTTTACGAGCTAGGCTAGGCCCCCGTCAGATTAATCAGCAGACTGCCTAACCCAGCATGTGATTTCTGGGACCTCGTGCATCACACAGTTTTAGAGCGAGGGCGGTGGGGATATGTCCAATCACGCTATTTCAACATGGCACTACATGCGATCTCTAGTTTTCGCCGGCACTCTAACGCAGGGTTGTGAGACCATGGAGATGCCACCGGAGTCCGCAGCACGTAATAAGAAAGCAAGTGCCACTCAGTCTCGCCGCAGTCTCGCTAGTGCAGGTGCGGTTGCTCGGGTGCCCTATTAAGTCAGCTGCCTCGATCTAGAGGATTTGATGACGTCACGCGATCGCCAGTCCGGACCATTTCGTCCATGGTAATGCGTCAAGAATTTCACCGCAGGCGGTCATTTCCGCCGCACATTCGAGATTGGTTCACCCCACATGAGCGTTTCATGTATCGAAACTAATGTTGGCGAAGAGCGAAATTGGACCCTACACGAGCTTGTACCTTGCAGGTCTTAATTTGTACCCTCGAATCAGGGGGAGGCAAATGGCCTTAAGGCCAGTTCATTATATAAGCAAAGTGCGACTGGCCAATATTATAATGCCTGAAAACACTGTATTGCACAACTCGCAGTACGAGATTATCGATACTGATCCACACTTTTACCGAGTAGTTGATTATTTCAGACCCAGCGACTGGGTTAAAGTCGGTCTTTTCACCGTTTCCGGCCCTGCATTTCTGGCTGCCTGCAACTGGGGCTCCAGCGGCGGCAAGAAGCTCCATTTGAGCGGAAGAATGCTAAGGATTGGAGGGGCTCTCGGTTTTGTTGCCGGATTCCTCAACTCTTACGCTGCAAGCTCGCTCAGATTCGCCGGTGGTTCGGAGAACGCTCGTGAGGTCCAGAAGGACCGGTTCGAGATCAAAAAGAGACTCTCAGAGGGCAAGCCTGCGTGGGGCGAGGACGAGTCCAAGCTTCCCGACTGGCTCCGTGCCACTGCTGCTCGCAACTCGACGTATTCGTTCCTCAACTTGGCTGTGTTCCCCTGGTTCAACTTTGTGAACCATGAGCATCACGGTGTGGACATCAGCAAGTATTATGAGAACAGACCCGGCGAGGAGAAGTGGGGTTTTAATTTAACAAAGTAGGCACATAGGAATGTTATAGCTACACATCTCTATCACTAAACCAGCGGCCACTGGAGGCCCCCGAGCACGAATGTGTGATTTTCCCTCGAGAAACCGAGTTGAGCAGACAAGGGTCTCTATCGCTGCTATCGTTGTTCAATCCTTAGTAATTGCTTTTATGCCTCCTGACGCGTCCGCTCACTAATCATGGACGACGACGACGTAAACAAACTCCCGCTCGAGCAGCGGATAGTCCACTCCAAGTGGAGCGCTCGCCAGAGTGCCTACAAGGAGCTGACTGAGGCGTTCGATGCGGCGTCGCCAGGGGACGCTGTTCTGGTCGCCAACAAGTCCAATTTGAAAAAGGCGGTCACAGACGCTAATGTAGTGGCCCTCGAGTCGGGAATTCGCATGCTGGCGGCGTGGGTGCGGGCCTCTGATCCTCAGGAGGTCGACAGCGTCAGAGGCAGCTGTTTGGGGCCAATGGCCGAGAAAGCGGTAGCGGCGGTTAAACCGAGCGTTAAAACCACTTTTACTGAATGCTGTGAGGATATAGCTGAAAACTCTGCCAAACCCGGGGCGGTGGTCGAGGACATCCTGCCGTGTCTGGCCCTCAAATCGCCAAAAGCGGTTGTAGCCGCCTTAAACACCTTGATTGCACTGTATACAGATTTTGGCAAGGCTCTGGCGCCTCAGCCGGTGCTCAAGCAGCTCCCGGGGTTATTCGGGCTTGCGGATAAGAACATTCGCAATGGGGCCAGCGACCTCGCCACGATCCTGGCATCGATCTGCGGCAAACAGGCTGTGCTGGGGTCTCTGAAGGCCCTGAAACCGGTGCAGCTCAAAGAGCTCGAGAAACGGTTTGAATCGGTCCAGCCTACCGCCCCCACGCGTATTCCAAAGATCATGCGCAAGGACGAGGCCGCTGAGGAGGAGGCGGTCGAAGAGTCGGTCGAGGAGGAAAGCGAGATGGACCCGTTCGACCTCGCCGAGCCTGTGGATGTGCTCAAGAAAATCCCAGACCAGAGAGAGCTGCTTGGCTCCACCAAGTGGAAAGAGCGCAAGGAAGCGCTTGAAACGATTGAGTTGGCCGTCGACACCCCTCGAATTGCCAATAGCGATTTCAGCGAGCTTGTAAGCAGCCTCAACAAGGTCATTGCGAGAGACGCTAACATCATGTGTGCGACCTCAGCAATGAACTCAGTTCGGCACCTCGCTCTTGGACTGCGAGGCGACTTTTCCCGCTACGTACCCAACCTGCTGCCAGTAGTGTCTGAGCGCTTCAAGGAGAAAAAGCCCAGCGTGACTGACGCTGCTACTGCTGCTATGGATGCGATGTACCGCTGCACTTCCTTCGAGCAGATCCTCCCCTCGATTCTCGGCACGCTTGCTCACAAAGCCCCGCAGGCAAGGATCATTGGCTCGCAGTTCATGCTCAGTATATTAACGACAATGCCCAAACCCCCTACATCGGATGAAGTGAAGCAGATAACCCCTCAGGCTCTCAAGAACATGACTGATACCCAAGAGCCGGTTCGGGCTGGCGCAGCCAAAATTCTCGCGGCATTGACAAAGCTTGTTGGTGAGCGCGCCATGACCCCCGCACTGTCGACCCTCGACGACATTCGTAGGCAGAAGGTCACTGATGCAGCCGAAACGATCGAGGTCAAAGCCAAGGCGGCCAAGGCACCGGCTGCCAAGGCCGCGCCGAAAACGAAGCCTTCAGCTGTTAGCACCAAATCTCAGACCAGACCCACACAAGCGAAGGCACCGTCACAGCCAGCAGCCCACACAGCCTCAAAGGCCCCGAATACCGCCGCAACACCGCGTCGGGTGGGCGTGAGATCGCTACAGAATACCGATTTCACGCCAGCCAAGCAGACGGCACCTCCAGCCAGACGCCGACTCGAGTCTCCAAAGCCGCGAGAGCGCACGCCCATTCTCGAGCCCGACTCACCACCACCGCCAATTATCCAGAGCCCATCGCTCATTCGCGAGGCGCCCCCCAATATCCTGCCGTCCAAGGGTCATGCGCACGGGCAAACGGCCTCGTCTCCCATGGGGTCGATCGAGTCAGACATGCTCAGGAGGGAGAAGCTGCTGATTCTACGGGAAAAGGAAATGCTACAGCAGCAATTGAGTCAGGAACGAATTCTACGTGAAACTGCCGAGCGCCAAGTGCGGTCGTTGCGGGACGAGGTCGAGGCGCTCAAGCGAGAGATGAACCACATGCGGAACAATAGCCCCAACACAAGCCGCGGTGACAACAGTATGGACGGGCTAAACATACGCATGTCTGGAATGCAACTACAGGATGAGACCAGTGATGCGCACCGCCGAGCGTCAAGGATAATCAATTTTGGACCCCCACGTCGCGCGTCCATGAGCCCGCAAACGTCATCTCCAGAGGAGGAGCCACGCCGCTCGAGCTACATTCAACAGGAACGCAAACAAAAGAGCCAGGAGAACTGGCGACGAGCTGCTGAAGTGACCTCAGCGCTGCGGAAACGAATTGAGGATATGAAACGAAGCCGAGAAGATGGTGGTAACTAATATTTATTATATACTAGAATTCAGATGCTAAACCCTGCGAATCTATCCCGTAGACCTCGGGGTCTTTTTAACTTGCCGGCCGCGGCAGACTTGCCTTATCTTGCATATATGCAGTGACTAATGAGGGACTGCTCAGTATGGTGAAATATCCCTAGACAGACAAGCTGCATTGAGGGTTTATTGGCATAGAACTTACCTGTGTTCGGTTAACTCGGGTTAAATCCACCTGAATGTAGATATACTGCCCTTATCACAAACCAGATCGCGTCGCCTACTAAAAGCGTATGCATCTCTGCAAGCTTGTGTTTCGACTAAACAATGTCAGGAGAAAGAACACCTCTGCTGGACTCGACCCCGTCCGCAGCGGCGAATTTATCACAATTCCAATACGTAATGGTAATGTTCAGTTTATATTTCGGGGTTTATTTAGCTGCTCTCGACGGCACGGTGGTGTCCACTTTGCTGTCGCACATTGCTAGCGATCTGAACGAACTCAGCAATATATCCTGGGTAGCAACGAGCTACTTGGTTAGTTATTCGGCATTCCAGCCTCTTTATGGCAAAATCTCAGACATCTTTGGCCGCAAAACCGTTTTGATATTCTGCAACTCAATGTTCGCCATTGGGTGCGCAATCTGTGGCACCTCCCACACGCTTGGGATGCTTGTGCTAGGACGGTTCGTCTCGGGTGTTGGTGCTGGTGGGCTGCTGTCGCTATCTACGATCGCCATCAGCGACTATGTCCCGCTGCGCAAGCGAGGCATCTACCAGGGCATCAACAACGTCGCATTCGGCATCGGTGCAGCCACTGGAGGCGTGTTCGGCGGTCTTGCAACCACGGTCGGCGGCTGGAGACTAGCATTTAGTGCTCAAGTCCCACTGTGTATCGTTGGCATCGTCTGTATATACAAGTTCCTCGAGGACAAGAAGGTGCCTGCTGATGCGATGGTTGAGACCGACGTCAATGTGCTGGACGAGGAAATGCGCATCCAGAGTTTGCAGAACCGCCGCCGAAAGAGTGCCGCTCGCCGCCCCAGCGTCCCAATTGCCCGCAACAGTTTGCAGCGTATCGATTTCGTCGGTTCCATTACCCTCGTGGTGTCCCTGCTCTTGTTCATGCTAGCCGTCAATACTGGCGGCAATCAGTTGCCGTGGTCGAGCCCCTACATTATCCTCTGCTTTGTTCTCAGTACAGTGGTTCTGGGAGTCTTTGTCTACTGGGAGCTTTATCGGGCAGTTGAGCCCATCTTGCCCATCAAGATTCTGCTGCACAGGACCATTATCAGCGCGTGCCTAACAAACTTTTTCGCCGCAGGCACCAACTACTCATTTTTGTTTTATTCGCCTCTCTATCTGACCGCTGCATATGATTTCAATTACAACAAGGTCGCCAGGAGGCTTATCGCTAACTTTATTGGTGTTGCTCTTGGCTCGCTCCTAGCAGGCGTTTACATGGCGCGCACCGGTAAGTACTATGGGCTTGGTATACTGGCTACCGCAGTCCTGCTGCTTGGCACCGCTATGTTTGCAATCATGCCCTGGCTGAGCGATGAGATTGCGTCTAGTGTCATATACACCAGTGCTGCGTATCTCATCAGTGGTATGGGATATACGGCTACATTGACTACATGCCTTACTGCCCTCATTGCCGCAGTGCCCTCAAAGTTCCAGGCCATGACCACGAGCGCTCAGTACACATTCAGAGGCACTGGATCCAGCATTGGCACTGCCCTGAGTGCGTCCACATTTGAGAACATGCTCCATTTGCAACTTGTAAAGAACGTCAAAGGTAGCCATGCCGACAAAATCATCGATAAAGTGAGCCATTCAGTCGAGCAGATCCGCAAGGTACCAGCAAAATACCTCAAGGATGTGGTGTGGTCCTATAAAATGGCGGGTGCGTCAGTTTTTGGACTTTGTATTATAATGATGGTGTTTGGCACAATATCTAACGCCGCCCAACAAATCCATGATATTACCCATGATGAAGACCAAGTCATGGAGGACATTCAGGACTATGTCATTGCTCATTGAAGCAGATACCTAGCATAACATCACTAAATTAACGAGTAAAAACTTAGTAAAAATTTCCTGGGGGTTTCAGGTCAAGTCATAGGACCGTGCCATGGAACCCCAGGCGGGGGACCATACTGCATTGGGTATCCTTGGGGAGGTTGCGGCGATTTGCCCGGATTGCGTAGGGTCTGTAACAGTTGCGCAGCGTGTGGATTGGGGTGCGAGGGAAAAGACATACCAGATGGAACTGGCCCACCTGGTGCACCCTGGCCGGGAATTGGCGGTGGATACGTCTGACCGCTCATATCTGGTGAATAACGCTGCGTTTGGCTATTACTTCCTTTGTGATCAATAGCGTGGACAGGTGCAGGGGCAAATGGACCCGACTCGCTGCGAGGAAACCCTGCTAAGCTATTGGAAGAATGGTTGGAAGGTTGGGGTATCGGCGATCCTCTCGACTGCTGGGACGGCGAGCCAAAGTCAAACTTGGAGAATCGCGAATTATGATATCCGGCTGGGGAGCCTGGGAATTGGTGCTGGCTGGACGTGCCAGGGTTCGTTATATTAGGCGTAGCATGGAGTTGAGAGGGCTGTGAGGGCTGGCTAGCCGAGCTTGCACTTGATGGGACCTTGGACTTGGTGAGCAAGCTGTTGAAAAAAGCAATATCGTTAGAGTTGAGGAGTTTCGAGGATGCTTGGCCCGAAGAATCACCGTCATGGGCCCCTGGGGCACTGAACAGACTCGCTGAAGCAGAAGAAGCCGGTTCCGGGGCGAGGGAAGCCGGCTCCGCAGACTTGGAAGTCTGTGAGTTTCCAAATAATGAGCTAAAACGTGAGGACCCTCCCTGGTCCGTCTTAAAAGAGATTTGCCCTTCCCATACATCAATTACTTTGGGTTGCTTGGGCGTGGTTTTTGGCTCCAAAGAGAGCGAACTCAGCGCTTCGACATTTTCTGGCTGTTGAGAAACCTCACGCTTCTCTGGTTGGTCCCAATGCTGTTGCTTTTTGTTCCATCTTTGTCGCTTTGGGTGGTGGGAGTCTCTCGCCACTGGAACTGGTTTAAAGATACTAGTATCAAGGTCTTTAAGGGCAGCTGGGGTCTTTACTAACGGTGAATGAGCTAAATCCAGCAGCTCGCTGATGCTATATACGTAGCTGCCCATTATGACACTTGGTTTGTCAACTTTCGGGGCTTGCTTAGAAATTAGTTTGAATTAGAGTCTATATATGGATATGATTAGTTTAGCATCATAAAGAATCCGCTGTGTGCGGCCACACAATGAACACAATGTCTGTTCGTCATACTGGTACGCCAATTCTCAGGCGGCGAGTCGCCTCGCGGCTGCTCGAATGAAGACCCCCGATCGAGATAAAATTATTGCAAATAGAGTATCTGTAGTCCAATGTTATGAATCATTGACTTTATTGTCCGTTGTGGTCTATTTTGCCGTCCCGCCTCTATAGATAACTCGCGTTGTTCGCGTCCCTGCAGTATAGCTAGCCACTTTAATTAGGAGCACCTCCTCGGCTGCTATAGAGGCCGTTTGCCCATTGTCGCTACACTGATCGGATTCCTTCGTGCTCTGTGAGCACATTCGCTGGTTTTGTAGCATTTTATAACCCATTCAAATCATGAAACTCGAGAGATGCCTTTCCACAGAAGCTTGCAGGGTGCATATGCAGGCGGGTCAGGATCTGCTATGTTCAAGATAGGGATATAATTAAAATGGCCATAATCTTCAAATTTTGATGAAAACACGCATGCGAGTAGATGTCGGCTTTTACAGCCCCCGAGTCGCGGTAATTTCCTCGGTGGCTGGAACAGTTAGCCTACATAGAGAGCGGCCGGTTGCAGGTACAGCCACCTTGCATATATACCTATAACCTGCCGCACGTCATCCAATTTACACATTTCGCCCGAGCATCTCTGATAGCTCAATGGCAACTACGGCACAAGGCTCTCAAGGCCCACGCCAGGACTATGGCATGAGCACAGAGATACTTCCAGGAGGATATGCGATAAATGGCCCTGACTATCGAGAGTATCCTGACGCTTCACACATAAACCGTAACCTGTCTTTCAGGAGACAGTACAGTCTACGGCAGTTTAAGTTAGATCCCCGGTACGCACCTGTATCCCGCAAGCAGTCGCTTCGGCGAAATGTGAACCTCCAGCGCAAAAATGCCGTGAGACTGAGCCCACTGCAATTCCTGAAACACACATGGAACACATTCATGATGCGTTTGAGAACTCGCAGGAGGGCTCGAGTAGTGTTTCCTGGACGAACCAGCAGCTACATCACACCCGAGACATCGGTTATTCGGTACAAAGTAAGAACCCGAGACCTGTTTCGGCGCAAGCCAAAGTTACGTTCCATGGCCATTAGCAAGCCGATCTGCGTAGCCCAAGGACAGGCTGCCCTGAATATCGCAGAACAAGCCAAGAACCTAAAGTTCGACACACGAGTTCCAGAGAATTTGAACTCTCGCAAAGCTACCAGTATTCCTAATCTGAGAAAACGGGAACTACCTCGTCGGTCGTCGCAACGCGAACAGGTGCAACGCAGAGCCCCCATGGTGTTGCCAACTGCTCCTGAGCTCGACGAGCCTACTTTCGAGGGGGCAGAAGCACGCAGACCCAGTGGCTCGACAGTTTACGAAGACCTTGCGGACGTTCCAGATTTGGTCCGGGCATCCTCGACACGATCGAGAAGATCACACAGACAGAAGACCCATCATACTCCAATTCTGCGAGAGCAGCCAGAAACCGAGGTCAACATTGACGATGCGTTAGATTTCGTCAACTCATGGGGAGCATACTTACAGCGAGTCGTGGCCGAGAGGATGGTTAAGGAGCGCGAAGTGCGGCTTCGGGAGCTCCAAGAGGAGGCTAGGTCTGCTAGGTTTGACGAAGAGTACTCGGACTCAGAGTCCCTGTATTCATCCGAGGACGCTATTCACGACTCGTGCACTTCTGGGTGCTTTGCGACTACCTCTTCAGAGTCCGAATCTGAGGACAGTGACTCCTTCGAGGGTAGTAGCACTGATAGTGATTCTGACGTACCAACGCAAAATCCAGTTCTAAGGGCGCTCGACCAGCCACAAAGGTTTGGGTCACGACTCACTGAGCCTCCGCAGCAGCGGGCACCTCTGCCCCCACAAGCACATTCTCCCCACAGTCCTTACGGTGCACTCGCTCAATCACCACCGAGGGCTCGACGGGAACTGCCTAAGCAGTCCCCAAAGCCACGGGTGCCCCCAATTGTAACATCCAAGCCTTTGCATTCACAAGGATCGCCGTCTCGCCCGCGATCGCATTCCTCTACAACGCAGCCATTCATGACCCCGAGACATCGAAAAAGTCAATCGGGGGTTAGTCCTCTCACAACTCCCCTTTCGGTCAACACCCCACCCCTGAGGCCGCCTCACAAGTCACCTGAAAAGCAGGGTGTTCAAGGAAGACGTGTGGGCAGCGGGGTTCGTCGAACTTCACAGCCTGCACCTCCAGTTGGGTACCCGAGACGAAACATTGATCCCGAAAGAGAACGTCCCACGTCGCTTCCGCCTACTCTCGAGCAGCCAGAAATCCCCGAGAAATCTGCCGAGAGATCTGCCTTCCCCTACGTTGTGGGCAATCGTAGTGGTCGCAGGGTCCCGTCTGGACCTCGACCCATGGTCGACACCTCTCAGCGCACGAGCCGGCCCAAAAGTGTTGGAGCATCTCCAGTATTGACCCGCGACTCTGATTTGAGCGTTCCCAGTACTAGTCGCCAGACGCCTCCCTATCTAATTCGCCCTTCGAACCAGCAGCCGGAGGGCAGTGTAACTCCCAAGAGCAGGCATGAGCTGAAAAGCCAGACTAATTGGGCCGAGAATCAGGATTCGCCGCCGTCGGTGGAATCTGTGACTCTCAAGCGTCAGAATGCGATACTGTACGATCGCACCCCCAATACGAGCGACGATGACGAAACATCACAATTGCTGTTTTGATATTTATTAACATAGCCCATAGCGCGGCATCATTGTATAGTAGTTCTATTTACCCAAACACAATAGATTTAAAGATTTAGGGGTTTGATCTGATTAGTCACCCATGTCCTATTACCTGGTGATAATTGACCGAAACGACAATCCAATATACGAGCTTGAGTTTGGCACATCACGTCAGGGCAGTACTGGGGGAGCGGGTTTTTCACAGGCAATGAAGGAGATGAATCCTTTCATTGCCCACGCTGCGCTAGACGTAGTGGATGATGTGCAGAGGTCGACGCCGAACCTGTATTTGAAAACGGTGGACAATTTCTACAATTACATGGTCAGTGCATTTGTTACTGGGGGAAATATCCGGTTTTTACTGCTGCACGAGTCCCGCATTGACGAGGCTATTCGGCAATTTTTCAATGACATTTATGATTTATATGTGAAAACGCTAATGAACCCGTTTTACCAAATTAATACTCCCATTCGCAGCCCGGCATTTGACCAGAAGGTACGAGCTCTGAGCAAGAAGCACCTATAATTTCACCATTATGTAATTGTGTAACTTGAAGGTTGGGATTTAGTTGCTATGGCCAATGTCGTTTCGTTTTAGCTGGAAATTCGTCAATGTCGACGAATTATACGACAATTGCAAGCAGTCAATGACAATGTCAATTGCTCAGTCGAAGCGGCCGCCGAAATTAGTGGAGCCTCTCAAAGTCGTGGATCTTGATTTTGGTACTGATCCCCCAGAGCTCGAGTTCCACTCGATCCCGGCGGTTGACGAGACGAAGGTGCACGTGGTGTTCAAGCTCAAGTACAGCGGCAATGCCAACGTAACGGTGCAAACAACGGTGCAGGCGAACCCTCTTCTTGAGGTGTTTGAGGCCGCCCCCAAGGAGTGGCCGCATTTTGTAAGGCCTCGCACGCTCGGGGCTACGTCGAGCCTAATTCTCCCGTTCAAGATGAAGTTGAACAATGTGCAGTTGGATGCTCTCGTTGATGTGACGTACACCAAGCAGGGCCTGGTGTGTGTGTTTCGCAACAACCCCGTCAAGACTGTGTCTGCCACATCGAGCCTAGACAGCATTCCCGGGGTCGAGAACATGCTGAGGGAGCTGGTGAAAGCATCGCTTTCCGACACGTTCAACGAGGACGTGCCCGAGGCGGTGTGGAAGGCGACGTCTCCAGAGCAGAGGTTCCCTGATCCGTGCACAGGTCCCCGTAGGGCGCTGCAGCAGTTCATCCAGCACAAGAAGTTTCTCGAGCTCGGGATGGGCATCAAGACCCCGGTCAAAAAGCCGTTCGATACCCTCAGTGTTGGGGCGAAGGTACCACACAGCATCCCGTCGCGAGTGTGCCTGCGGCAGCGGCAGCGGGCCAACAACGACAAAGGGGCGGTGTCTGTGGAGGACCTGCTCGAGGACGCGGTGCCCCCCCATGCGACCACGCACACGCCGAAGCGACGGGTGATCAGTGTGCGCAAGCTCAAGACCGAGACGCCGACGCCGAGCCCCCTGACGCCGCAGCTGGGCGCCCAGGACGAGGTGCCGTTTGACTCTCCGCCGCTGCTGGTTCGCAGCCACTCGAACCCTGATTTTGGGCCCGAGCACCGCAAGGTTCGCACCGTGTCGCTGCAGCCGGCGGCGCGGCCGTTTTCGTCGCGAAAAAAGTAGGCGGGTATTTATTTAACATTATTTAAACTACTGTTCATCTCCTGGGCCGGCCCTGGCGCCGCAGCCGGGCCTGCTGCTGGCGGAGTCGCTGGAGGGCCTTGCGTTCCTGCTCCTGCTTCAGGGCTCGGTCCTTGCGTCGCTGGCGGGCCCGCGACCCTGGCCGGCACGGTCGTTTCCGCGGCCGCCAGCCCTCGTTCACGTCCGGGGCCGTCGAGGCCTTGGCGACCGCGAGCTGGGCCAGCAATGAGTCACCGGTGACGGCGGCGTGGGCGAACCGCACCCGGTCCTCGGCACTAGGCCGGGAGAAATAAAAACTGGCCGGCCGCGACGGCAGCAGCACCTCGTCGTCGTCGGACTCGAGGGCCTCGACCCCGACGGTCTGGTCGCCAAACAGGGTGAGGCCGCCGATTTCGTCATCGGGGCCGTCGGTGACGTCAACCTCCCTGATCTCGAGCCCAAGCTCGAGGCTCGGGATATCCTGCGGCTCCGATTCGTGGAACAAGTCCCTTCTGGACACTGATTCCATAACTGATGAAATTGCGTAATACTGAAAAATTTACCGGGCAGTGCGACCGAGGCCCGGCCGTACGCACCCCCTACTAGATTAAATATTCTAAACTATAGCTCGCACCCACACCCCCGTCCTTATCGGCAAAATCTCCCTTAGTCAGGCGAGGTCAGACCCTCCCAGATATCATACCCCTAACCCCTTTTGTATTGTTCCCACAAAGATTCCTTATCAATGTCGGGGCTGTCTTTCACATTGGGGGACAGGATCGGCAAAGGCAGCTTTGCTACTGTTTTCAAAGGCCGGTTGAACCGTTCCGGCGAGACTGTGGCCGTCAAGGTGGTCCAGCGCGCGCACCTCAAGCGGGACAAGCGCCTGCTGGACAACTTTGAAGCCGAAATGGCAATTCTTAAACAAATGAAGCATCCGCATATAGTGCTGCTCAATGACGTGGCCCAGACCCAGACCGACTTTTATCTGGTGATGGAGTACTGCTCTCTGGGGGACCTGTCGTTCTTCATCCGCAAGCGCACTCAATTGGTCAAGACGTTGCCGCTGGTGGCGTCGCTGCTCGACACGTATCCATCCAGCGCGTGCGGGGGCCTCAACGAGACGATTGTGCGGCACTTTTTGGCCCAGCTCGCGGAGGCGCTCAAGTTCCTCCGCCAGGTCGATCTGGTGCACCGGGACATCAAGCCGCAAAACATGCTGCTGATGCCGCCCCTCGACCAGGACCAGGCCGCCGCCCAGGGCATCGCGGGCCTGTGGAACCTGCCGGTCCTCAAGGTCGCCGACTTTGGGTTCGCCCGGTTCCTTCCCAGCACCTCCATGGCCGAGACCCTGTGCGGCTCCCCGCTGTACATGGCGCCGGAGATTTTGCACTATGAAAAGTACAACGCCAAGGCTGATTTGTGGAGCGTCGGAGCGGTAGCATTCGAAATGGTATCATCCAAACCCCCGTTCCCGGCCACAAATCACATGGACCTCATCAAGAAAATCGACGAGGCCAAGGACGTGCTGAGCTTCCCGGCCGGAGCCGACATCAGCGACAGCCTCCGCAACCTCATCGAGTCGCTGCTCAAGCGCAGCCCCAGCGAGCGCATCAGCTTTGAGGACTTCTTCGCCCACGACGCCCTCAACGTCTCCGGCAAGGACTGCTCGCTCGACCTCAGCAACCTGGACAACCAGATGTTTATCTCAGAGTACCTCAAACCCCACAAGTCAAACTCTCAAGAAAAAACCGACAACAAACTACAAACTGTAACCGAGGAGCTCTCAAACCTCCAAATTAATAAAAAACTCTATGACTCAAACCCTTTTTCATCCTCCGACTCGCTGTTGGAAAGCAATCTCAAGCTCAAGAAGGAGCCCCCTAAGGACGCGGTCTCGCCTACCGGTGTTCTCGCAAGCAGCATCGACAATGACTACGTGGTAGTCGAAAAACGTACCGTGGAAGTCAACGCGCTCGCAGACGACCTCGCAGCGAACCCCGCTACTCGCGACCTGGCCGCCCGACGGGGCCAGAACCCGCATCCGAGGCGCCGCCTCAGCAGCATCTCCTACGGCACCTCTCCTACTAACGCCCTGGCCCAGGCCCTCATCAAGAGCAGCGCCCGCCTCTTTGGTGCCAAAGTCGACTCGGGAACCATCTCCATCCCTAAAAGCGTCGACTTGGGGTACTCGTCTTCGTATCGGTCGCGCGACTCCACCGAAGACCGTCTCCTTCAGGACCTCGATGGCCTCAACCGCATGGGTCGCGTGATCGCTCTGCTCGCCGAGGTCAAGCAGTCTCAGCTCCCTGCCACCGACGAGTCTGTAGACCCAACCGTCCAAGAGATGCTTGCGCAGGAATCGTTGGCCCTGTACTGCAGAGCACTGTCGGTGTTCGCAAGAGCTATGGAGTTGGCCGCCACCTGGTGGAAAAGTCACCAGGACGATACGGCTCCTACTCCAACCGTGGTCAACAATATCGTACAAACCATCCGCGATCAGTTCAACGATTGTATCGAGAAAGCTGAAGTCGCGCGTAAGCATATCTTGAACGCCCAGAGCTCTAGCCTCCCCGCTACCAGCGTCGAGAAGCTGCTGTTTGAGAGAGCCCTTGAGCTCGCCCGCTCAGCCGCAAGCCAAGAACTGTCCGACGACCTGCAATCTTGCGAGATGAATTATGGGACTGCATTGTGGTTGTTGCGGGCCATCAAGGATGGCGATGGAGAGGCACTGAATGACGATGATCATGAATTAGTTGAACGTCTCAGCACTCGTATTCAGCAGCGTATTCTCGCCCTGCGTCGTCGTATCGAGGGTTCGCAGACGTTGGCGACCTCTAGACCCTCGATTTCACCAGCTCGCACCTCTTAGGTGCGAAGTATTTATGCCTATTTATACATACATTATTTAACGGTTAATTTATAAGAATCACATATATAGATATTTCGTGAACAAAGCCTTACATACTTTACTCAAATTTATGCCACTTCCACTTAGACTCGTTAGGATTGACAAGCTCACGGTCGTCGTCTTTGCCCACTAAACCTTTCCCATTTGCAACAATTACTTGGAGATAAAAGAACAAATCCTCAAAGTTGAAGCCTTTTCCGAGCTTCTCCTGTGCCGACTTAGTGGCAGACTGCACGGAGATAGTTTCCTTCTCCTGGTACTTGAACTCAGGATGGTTCTTCTTGTACACGTCCACAACATTTTGCGGTGTAATAACATCGCTATAAATGTGAAGCTTGTCAGGAATAGTAGAGACATCTTTGTTAACATAGCTGGCAGCGACTGCAATCGCCTTTCCTAAGTCTTCAAGCTCAGTAGCCCAAAACTTTTGATCAGGACTACCAATGTGCTGGACAATGTGCTTTTTGGGGAACAAACCAGCAATCTCCAGATTCCTTTCGTAAAAGTATGATCCAGGCTCGAAAAAGAGGCCACAAGAGACATCAACGGTTTTGATACCAAAAGACCTCACAGTTTCTATATGCTCAATACGAGGGGCGAATAGTGGTAGGTAGTCTAATTGAGCAAAATCTGAGCCATAAGTGCAGGGAAAATATAGCTTTACATTATCCTTGGCTTTCTCAAGAGCCTTCAATACAGCATCGAAAGCTGGTGGAGGCCCAGCGACGCTGATCACGACATCAACCTTCTTGACAACATCATCGAGTTCATCAAATTTATGATAGGTCACTTTGTCAGTGTTTTTGGTGTTGGAAATGTCACGAGCGACAACGTGAATGGGTTGGAAGTAGAGTTCAGGACTAGTCAAAGCCTCAAGAAAGTATGTACCCAGAGTACCGTGAAGACCAATAAGAGCAGTAGACATTGTGTTATCGTAGTGGTGTCAGATTCTCAACATATATAGCGCTATGCAATGTGCTCTTCTACAAATATGGCGTAGTCAACGTTGCATACTATATGCAGCATTACACAGCATTACGCATCAGGAGAGTTTGTGGTTCCTCCTGGAGATCGAAGTAGCCAGGTGGACGTCCCCTGGCGTACCTACCGGCATTCCAGAACAAATGCTTTCAGGAGGAGTATTTCCCAAGTTACACAAGGGAAGTTGCCAACCGCCAAATCATTCATACCACCGGTTCGCATGCACACATATGCGGTATACTTACATCTATTAATAAAAGGTGCATTTCTAATGGTTGATTTCTAAGGGTCAGTTATAGAGCTATCTGGTGAGTAAAGTCTATGTATCTAACCATATCTATGCCACTTCCACTTAGACTCGTTAGGATTGACAAGATCACGATCATCGACGTTAGCCGACAAGCCTTTGTTCAAACCATTCGCAGCAATGACTTGGAGGTAAAAGAGGAAGTCCTCGAATTTGAAGCCATTTTTGAGCTTCTCCTGTGCCTCCTTGGTGGCAGTTTCGACTGGAATAGGCTCCTTCTCCTCGTACTTGAAATCAGGATGATGCTTCTTGTAGACTTCCAGAACCTTGCGGGGAGTAATAAGGTCACTGTAGATGCGAAGATTATCAGGGAGTGCGGAGACACCCTTATTCACGTAACTAGCAGTAACAGCAACTGACTTTGCCAAGTCACTAAGCTCAGTGGTCCTGAACTCTTGATCCGGGCTTCCAACGAACTGAACGGTGTGAGACTTGGGGAATACTCCAGCGATTTCAGTGTTTATCTCATAGAAGAATGATCCAGGCTCATTGAAAAGACCGCAAGTGACATTGACGGTCTTGATACCGAAAGATCTCACAGTATCGATGTGCTTGGCACGAGGAACAAACACTGGGAGATAGTCCAGCTGTGTGAAGTCACATCCATAAGTGCAGGGGATGTATAGCTTAACGTTATCCTTTGCTTTCTCAAGAGCCTTCAATACAGCATCGTAAGCTGCTGGAGGCCCAGCGACGCTGATAACGACGTTGGCCTTCTTGACAACATCATCAAGTTCATCAAAGGAGTGATAGATGACCTTATCGGTGCTTTTGGTGCCGGAAATATCACGGGCTACCACATGGACAGGTTGGAAGTAGAATTCAGGACTAGTCAAAGCTTCAAGGAAATATTTTCCGAGAGTACCGTGGAGACCAATAAGAGCAGTAGACATTGTGTTGTCCTAACGGTGCCAGATCCTCAAAATATATAGGTCTATGCAACATGCAATCACTTTCGTGGAGCGCCGTTAATAGTGCATATTCTGCAGCATTACGCAGCAGTCAAAGTCGGACTACTTGGCACAGAGTCGTCCAGACGTCATCTAAACTAAGTCTTGGTAACTACACACATGATCATGGGGATATAGCTGCGAAAATGCACTAAGGGACAGTGACCGGGCGGTAATTACGCATGCGCACGTGACTGATGAGAATATTGCCGAAGCCTGGCCACAGTAATACGGATTCCCGAAGACTAATCTTGCATAGTCCCAGCCCGAGTGGTCACTGTACGCTGCTAATTAGACTACCTGAGAGGACAAAACCTGATTTATGATCTTTAAAGGCTCATTATAGCAGACATACTAATGCGAACGTCTATGTAGCATTTTGGTACTAACCATCAATGCGTAATCTGGTCAGCAGATCTCCAAGATCGGACTGCCGACAGGTGATGACAGGGAACTAGCACTAACGAATGGATCAACAGGTATCTCTCATGCGTCAATATACGTATGTACTCTATCAAAAGTATCGTTATTCATAAATATTCAGGGAAAACAGAGTCCAATTGCCTCCTGATTGTCATTTATCACGACGCACAGGGAGTCATGAGTGCTCGCTTCGTGTCTGGGAAGACGCGGGAGACCGTCCAGCTCTATACCCACCAAAGGTGTAAATCTGCCATTGCGTAGCCATTCAATGAGTTCCCCCGACGAATATATCTTGGTTTGACTCAAAATGTACGGACTGAAAGATGAGGCTCGCCATAGCTCGAGCTCTTGGCACTCATGCAGGGGCCGCCCTAAAACTGTCAAGTCACCGAGGGCATAGAATTGGGCGTCCTGACGGTAGGATTTTCCAATTGCCCCGCCGGGGTGCCACTTTCCGAACCTGACCTGGCGCTGCTTCGCATCAGAAACTAGCATCTCATTCAGAGTTATGCACATAGAGTCACCGACAGCCAGGCATGCGGTAGTTGAAACAGTAGGAGCGGCTAGTCCATAGACGGCAACCTCTCTGTATTCTTTTGGAATTGGCGCACTTAGCACCCCAAACGAGGCGAGTGCCAAGGGACTCTGACGGTGGCATGTAAGGCACAACCATTTGAGGTCAGGTGGCAAGTGGCTCTTCAGTTCAAACAACTCGGGTGTATTTCCGGATACCGTGATCATGATCATAACATCGGCCGAGTTGACCACTCCAAGGTCACCATGGAGAGCATCTGTGGGATGCAGGGTCATTGAGCTAATTCCGAGGGAATTGAGTGTTGCGGTGAGCTTCTCGGCGATTTTCAGCGATTTACCTATAGCAGTCAGGATAATTTTTCCCCCGGCCAGAACAGAGTCGTGCAAAATGTTTAGGCTCTTCGAAAAATCACTTTGAACCTCGCTCGGCTCGGAATAATCTGCGG
Organism: Wickerhamiella shivajii; assembly: GCA_030585105.1. Taxonomy (NCBI): domain Eukaryota; kingdom Fungi; phylum Ascomycota; class Dipodascomycetes; order Dipodascales; family Trichomonascaceae; genus Wickerhamiella; species Wickerhamiella shivajii. The sequence continues at coordinate 740,528 of JAJMCH010000001.1, read as the reverse complement.
CTATAGCCGCCAGGGTCTCAGCCTGGGCCCTCAATACGCTTATAGCAGTATCGAAGAGCACTGGCTGTTTCTCACTCGGCGGTGTTAGCATTCACGGTTACGAAAACACAACCAGAGCTTTCGCTATACGGAAGAATGGTCACGTGGATTTGTCAAAGTACCTTGGAGAGGTTATGCATGTGAAATCATTGCTTTAGAAGAGATTAAAAACAAAGGGGTTATCATGAATTTTTAGCGAACAAAATGCTGAAACTGGCTCGAGTCTGCTACCTCTAGGTAGCTGTTTATCGTTGGCCAGTTTCGAGGGACAAGCCATTTATGCAAGGCGAGCGTTGGACTAGCATGCTTGTTGATCATAATTAATCAGCACGGTTATCGCTTGATTTGATAAGCCGTGGATTATGGGGACTATCCCATCATGACGATTCCCCATTAGCTTTCAATACACTGTAAAAATAGCACAGCCATGAGTTTGCACATAGCCCATGCACAAAGTATTGCAATTTCGTCGGTAGGTAGTTTATGAATGCCGGGCACTCGTACCGATCGCTCTCGATCCCATCGCCATAGTTTATCGCCTTGCGCACTCGGCAGGAGCTCTTGACATTCCACCACTTGTGCCGTTCACAAGGCTTCGTCCTCATTAGATTCTTGAACAACGGGCCCTGGGGACCGTCTATCATCTGCCAATTGAACACTGCCCAGTGCTGTCTTGGATCTGACGACGGCAGCTTCTTATCTCCCCAATGGCCATCGAACAACAGCCAATCCTTGTATTCAAGCTCTCTTCCATCATGCGATCCATTCGCGGGTCTCACAGTAGATCCATCGAATGTATATGCAAGGTAGTTCTTCGTAGGGTCCCAGAGATATCCTCGATCCGTGTAATCACTCAACCAATGCCAAGGGATATCGTGGGAATGCTGGCCCTGGCTCACGTAGTTAGCGTGAGTTCCTCGTCCGCTGTAAAGGAAGGGTCTTTGGTCATGCAATTTGGGCAAAGCGTCCCAGTGGTAGGCGGCACCACCACCATGCTGGCTCATCCATAGTAGAATCGGCTTTCCGTGTTTATCAAAGCGCACTAGAGAGTGCTCCCAGTCCGCCAAGTGGTTCCCCATGGGACCTTGCCCCATGACGTATGGACCCTCGTTGAACGGATAAAAATAAAACCAGAATGCGTCGATGAAGTCACCCTTGTCGACCACTATCAGCGTTACTGGGCAGCACTCGATCATTCCATCCCATGGCCGAGGAATTGCACCTAGGTTACTGATCCATGGTTGATCTTTCCACTCAATTCGGGCAGATAAAAACAGATCTGAGGACGACGACTGCTTTGCAGAATTAGCCACAGAATTGAGATTGGATATGGTTAGAGCAGTAGAAAAATTAGTAGTAGAATTCGACATCCAGAAGTTTTGAACGTACTCCGCGATATTACCTGGCATATATTTTTCCTCGGAGAACAGATAGACGTGCGGCGCGTTGGCTATAACAAAGGAAGGAATGGTATCCGGGGTTGAATTGTAGCTCAAGTGGCTAGCCAAACTGGCTGCAAACAACACTAGCACCAGAATCATTCACGGGGACGGAGGTATAATGATAAATAAATGTATTAGGTAATACAGAGTAGAGTCTAATGATAACTTATAGATGTGAGGACCGACGGACAATGGCATCGGCATGTTACTTTCTAGCGAAGATGCGCAAGAAAAACGATTTTGAGACGAAGGTAACGCATCCAATTAGCCTGATAGCTGCAATGACTGCGTTGGACCACAACAAAGCCTCAAAGAACCCCGTGATACGCCTTCTCGAGTTGTCGCTTATGGCGACTTCCATGTTGTCTGTCGTTGTCACGGCCCATACAAGTACAACGTTCGACACAATCCACAAAACCACCAGGTATGTGCGGAACATCTTAGTTTCGTCGTCTGGACTCATTTTATCTTTCACTTTAGGAGGCGCATAAGGCGTTAGCGCCCGCTGAACAACCTTGCGGAACTCATCGTTAACGTCTGCCTGAGACTTTTCAACATCCTCTACCACCGCAACCTCTCCTACCTTGATAGCCTTGGCCTCTGGCAATTTCTCAACCGTATCTGAGCCCTTAGTACCCCAAGACACGTCGTGCCAATTGCAAAAGGCATAGACGTTGAGCACGTTCACAAAGCTAGGCATGAAAAGCATATACTGGATGAATGAAGTGAAAATATGCCAGGGGTCAAGGTAGATGATCGCACTCACGATAAACAAACCAAAAGTCGAGGCCAATGCTACAATAACCAATAATGCCGTGTTTGAGACGAAGTCGCTGAACAGATCCTTGAACACGTCTTTCATATTCTGGTGCTCAAACGCTCTGTAAGTTAGCTGGAAAGAGATAATCAATGCATATAACTGGATGATCGCGAAAATTGTCACGAGCATATAGTACATCCACTTTGAACCCTTTGGTCGATTACCGAGGGCAAGAATGAAGGATATGGCCACGAAAAGGAGATAGACGTATTTCACGATAATCGAGATAATGGCTGATACTGCATTGGGGAATGGGAATGAACTGCTATTATCTGGAGCGCCAAAAGATTTAGGGTTGGCGCACATCTCGACAATAACTGTAATTGTAAGGTAGTAGGATGCCAAGTTGAACCACGATAGAATTTGCTGGAGCACGTTGTACAGGAACTGAATATGCAGCAAAAGCATGCGAAGGGGGTTGTGGCCGGAAGAATAGACACGGGAGAAATGCAGCATAGAATAGATACCCGCAGCAAACGATCCATTGAGCCATCGACGACGTTGACTGATCAACTCGCTGATACCATCGGGGACATCAGTTTCTGCTTTGGACGCCTTGACGTACGCCAGGTGCCACTTGCACTTGCGCTTGAAGCAGACCTCGAAACAGAGAATGCGGTCCTCTGCAAGAAACATGTTCTTGCGGAAGATAGACATACCGTCTATGCCCTTCTTACCTAGTCGTTTCGCTAGAGTGTGATCACCGTGGAAGTACTGCTCGAGGGGTCGACCCTCGAGCGCAGAATACCGGTAAGCGGAAAATGCTCCGGGAAGAACGCTAATAAAACCGAACATGGATTCTAGGGGCTTGTCAAGGATATTTGAAATCTTGTACTCGAAATTCTGGGTAGCAACGAGTGGATTGAGAACATGCCTTTGGTACTTGCCCAACATAGCGTGGATCTCTCCACAAGCACCGCCAATATTACGATTGTTGTAGAAAGCTTGCCAGAGATAGAGCAGAGATTTTTTGCCTGGCCGAGTACCTGCGTCAAGCAAACAAACCACCTCGGGCTTGAGAATAGGACAAAATGCGTTGAAAACCCAACGATGTGAGTTGATCTTCTTTGAGTTTTCCTGTTTGAGGCACAGGACCATTTGAATTGGAGGCAGCGACGACTGGTGATCGGGGGAGGGTCGAACTAGCTTCTGCTCCGGTGTAACGCAAATCTGCGTGGTATACTCGAAAATGTGTGCGACGGTATCTTCCCCATTGACGTTCTTCTTCATGATACCATCCTGGTACAGGCCCATGGTGGCAAGCATGTCCAGTGTGTTTTTGTCGCACGGCTCGATACCGTCCATAACGATAACCACGAGAATCTTCTTCCATGCCTCCGACTCGTTATTCCAAAATCCTGTACGTTTGAGATTGCAGATGTCGCGAATGTTCTGCATCACACCGTATAGGGTTCTCGCGGTGAGTTGCTTGTCTTCGTTGTAGTAGGTGACTGTGATGAGCAATTCAATGTTACGGCCGTACTCTGCGGCTCTTAGGTTGTAGCCTCTGGTTCGGGGAAAGTCGTCAGGGTCACAAGTCGCGGCCGTGTACCTCATATGCGAGAACTCAGTGGAGCCACTCTCCTCATCACGGTACTTGGGCAGGACTGCCTCCTGGACGGCTGACGGCACCAGGTACTCACTCTGGAAGATCTGATTCTCAACCAGGTTGATCTTGCGGGTGCCATAGCGCTTGAACCCCGAAGCATTGCGCTTGACCCACTCCTTGTTCTGTTTGCCTTCTTCGTCCTCTGTAGCAGTCTCTGAAGAGTAATCAACACTGATGGGGCGGGCCTGGAAATCTGATTCAGACTCGAACCGAGTGGCAGGGTCGAATTCTATCTCGTGCCCCCCAATCTCGTCAGAGTATACAGATCCATTGTCATCGAACTCGTCGGGGTACGGGGCCTGGTGCACTGGCTTGGGGGTCTCATCTCTCAGTCCCACATCATCCCGATGGATGTTGTATTCGGGACGAGTTTCGTACAAATGCTGCACGTCCTCCTCATCGCTAAGATCTTGTAGGGAAGCGTAGGAGCCACTAGGGTGCTCTAATGCGAGGTCCTGAGTGTCAAGGTAGCGTACGTGCCGTTCATAAGGCTGATAGTCCTGGTTGAATGGGTTCTCTTCACCTGGCATGGCTCGATGTCAGGTAGAGCGGAGAGTATAAATGCGTGGCTATAGTGGCAACGATTTAGGTAAACAATCCCCTGCGGGCTTGTTGCTATAAATAGATAGGCATCAAGGAGACGCAACTGCGGTGAAAAATCTCCCACAAATGATAGATGTCAGAATAGATGCCCGCGCTAGAAGTAACGCGATGCGTAAACAGCCGTGTGAACTGCCAAGTCGTCAGGCGTTCCTTGCAGGGTGAGTGGCGGTGCGTTACTTGGGTCGCCAGAGCCCTGCGAAGCCAAGCCATCAGCCCAGCAAGGTTAGTTTCTGAGTTTGCTGCAAATCCTTCTTTAATTCCCGGCCTCCTCAAGCTGGGGCAGTCTTGGCCAATTCGTGATAATCACGCATGCTCGCACTTAATTACGGGCTGCATCTAAGATACTATCCCGTGACCGTCAAAAATGGCCGCACATGAGGGCCCAGGCCACAATTTTGCGCTACACGATATTCTAGAGTTGTCGGTTCCTCAGATCGATGCCAGTAGTTCGAAATAGGAGCTGGTAATGACCTCAACTTCTCAGGTCACATGCTTCGGTGGCAACAGTGGCTCGCAATGTAAAACACTTGGCTATATCCAAGGGATTATGTAGAATAAGTTAATCTAATTAATATCGTCAGTGTACGCCGGTGGAGCCTCCTCTGCGCTAAAGGCTGGAAGACCCCACTCTGGGACAAGGTTCACGGGGCTCTTGAGACTGACCCACACAGGAACGATTGGCGCTCCTGCATTAGGCATAATACCGACTTCCACCACGACTGATGCATACACTTGAACATTAGGGCAAACAGCCGTTAGCATCTCGTCGGGAATTTCAAAAGTGTCGAATACGTCGCTCAAAATACAAACACCCTCCTCAAAAACCAGCGGCCGATGCTTGAACGCTTTTTTTGTAATTGTGACAACCTTTGTGTTGGAGTTTATAGCCGACTGAGCCCTAGTACTGTACGAGTATTGTATCGACATGTCGATTCCTGCTAAAGAATACTCGAGCCCTTTCTTGTCCTCGTCGGATAATCGCTTGACTGTGAGCGAGAACAGGCCCTTCATTGGTCCCTTGACTACCAAATTCGAGGGGTGCTCTATTCTGACCATAAAGTCTCTGGTGGTAGCGGGACTAGGGAGCCCGATTGCCCGCTTGAGAAAGTGCCCCCACGACTCAGCTGCCGCACTTATATCATATATCTCAACAAGAGCCTTTTGCTGAGCGTACCTTCGACGGTTGGCATCAGGATCTGCAGAGGGCTGGAAGAGCTTGAACTGCTGGCTGCCCTTTGGACTAGCGGAGAAAAACCCGGAACCTTGGAGTGTAGCATCAATGCTGTATGAGATCGTTCCACTTCTGTCGGGCAGAGTGATGCTAGTGGGTAGAAGAGCAGACACCCAGCCACTGGAGAGAGCCGAGCGTCGATTCATGCAATACTGCGGGAGTTTGAACTCGAATTCAAACGTTCTCTTGCCGCTTTGAAGGGTCAGAGTTGGGTTTTTGCTGGTTAATTGACGAACATGCTCCGGAGGTGGGAAGAGCTGGTTATCTAAAAGAAGGAAATCGATCGACTCCCACAAGGTTCTGGAACTGCTGGTGGCATTATCACAATCGGCACATCTGTTGTGGTACGATGTGTGCCGAGGACAGCCAATATCTCTTGTTTCTTCTGTAGCGGAAGTAGCACAAACACCCTTGAGTTCGACAAAAATTCCGCGAGTGCTCACTTCGGAGGTACTTTCGACTACAACATTTCCGCGGATAACATCCCCTGGCATATAATAGCCTGAATGACGAGGGGTGGTCTCGATATCCACCGATACATCGGCATTGCGGGAGAACAGCATGGACTAATTACCAAATTACGTACGGTGATTTTGGGGCAACTTTTGAGATAATCATCATCATGACTAACAAATGGAGAGCTTTAGTAACTCACGCCTAGCATCCACACGCACTTGAGCTACGGGGATGCCCGGTCAGCACACATGCACTGGCTCGCAATTGAGCGACACAAAAGAGTCTTGTTTACTTTGCGAGATTCAGATTTTGTCGCTCAAACGAGGCATGAATAGCGTGCGACCATCGGAAATCTCCCCATCGGGGTACTCCGAGTTTCAATCTCCAACTGCACCAGATCGGTGGGTCCCTATGCGTTTCTTGCGCTACCCAAAGCATTATGGGCACAGGTGTGGCGTCATGCGGCGCGATTATTAAATAGGGTCGCACGACGATCAGTCGCTTGTACACCTTTGTGATGGAGAGAGTCAGAATCCTCGCGCGATTGCGCCCTGATGCCTGCGACGACGGCAAACGAATTGTGTGCCCCAACACCACTAAGCTGATAATTCACGATCGTAAGAAGCAGAATACTGTGCCGTTCGAGGCAAATTTCTTCCGCGTTTTGAACTCTACCAGTTCTCAAAAGGATGTATACGATTCGCTAGCCCCGGCTTTCGAGCAGTGCAAATCTGGTCGAGACGTAACGGTGGTTGCATACGGTCCAAAAGATGCTGGCAAGAGCTTTACCCTGGGCACTGACGGCTCAAATAACGGAGTTTTGGCGCAATTACTCGACCGATTCGCAAAGGACGGTCAGCCGGTTAAGTGGACCTGTGGTTGGGTAGACCTCGATATAGGTCAGGTTGGTGATAACATGAAGTTTTTGGCCGAGTACGGCGATTCCCACAAGTCTTCTCACATGAAGATTGATATCGATACCCCGTGGAAGGGTAATTTGACCCTGCTAGAGTTCGCCGCCGATGCTGAGGACGACCTCGCCACTTTACTGCAGTCATGCAGCGCTCCAATCTATCTTGTTGCCTGTGTTGGTAGTGGCTCATTGGACGATACAGTCCGAGTCCTTCAGGCTGCCCTTGACGCCAAAAGGACCCTGGGAGTCGAGTCTCCCCGCCGGTCACCTAAAAGTCCCAAAACATCCACCCCGAAGAAATCTGCGAACTCAGAATTGGTGCAGAACTCAAGTTTCTTCCCCATGATGCCTAAGTTCAGCCCCGCTCCGCCCGTATGCGATACCAGCCTTGCAGGCTCGTCTTCATCCACCCCACCAGTGTCCTCCGGTGCCGTTGCAAACTTCTCTGCTATGTTGAACTCTTCTGGGTCGGCTCGTACATCGCCGCGTCCGAAAAGTGCCCCTTCACCGCTTGCACGCAAGGTTCCGCACTCTGCGTTGCATCAGTCGGCGCTATCTCCTGATCTATCTGGGGATATGAGTACACTTTCTGTAGAACCAACTCCGGAAAAACAGGCTCCAATCCCCGCTCAAGTACTCTTTGAGGAATCTTCCGAGGAGTTTGTGGAGATTTCAGAGCCAGGTTCCAGCGGCTCTGACCATGTGAGGTCTTCCGGTAGACTTGCACCGGTGCGATCACTCACTAGCGAGACTGATGGGCACTCCAAGTTTCCCTCGTTTTTGGATGACCCGGCGCTACGTGAATATGTCGAGTCATTACGACCCAAACTATTACCGCCTCGGTACTTCAAAGTGTGATGGGCTAAAAAACTTACATATTTATTTATTTATTTATTTGACCATATTGAAAGTGTCTTGTGCCTAGTGTTTCTTGGGAATGCTTCCTCCCACAATTGCCTGCACATTCGACGCACCTTGGTTTGCAGAAGGGGCAAGCGAGATGGTATCGTGTTCCACGTCATAAACAATATACATTCCTCTCAAGACATTATCACCCAGGAGAATAAAGTCTTGATCAGCGCTTGAGCTCTCAATACCAAGATAGCAGCTGTTCTGAGGGAAATTGACGGCCGCGGTTTGTCCAGAAACGAAATTCTCAATGGGCCACAGGAAGTTGTACGCTGGGACGGGGATTTTTGTTGCGCCAAAGTCAAGAACCAAGTGCTCAGTAATGTTGCAATCGCAGTAGTAACGCTCACCAATTGCGAAAGAAGGGTTTGCATTAAGAGCGCCCTGGATGCTGATGAGCGTATCACGGGGTACGTAAGTGAGTGAAGTTCCAGAGTCAAGCACGGCAGTGTTTGGTTTCTGCAAATTGTTTCCCTTCTCACGACCATCCATATAGATGCCATTTAAGGTCACACCCAAGTGACGAGGGTGGGAAATAGGCAGTGTCACCAGGTTTCCAGCATACTTGGAGTGGTCCACACCTCCAAACAGAATAGTGCCACTTTGAGCGTTGACGTCATTGAGGTACATCGAGTAGGCTGCAGTACTGATGATCCCCTCAGACTTCATACGAAGTGGTAAATTCTCGTAGGTACTGCCTTGCTTGTTTGTTACTTCAGCTTGCTTCCGACCAAGCCCAATGATACCCTGGTTCACTTGCTGAGCCCGAGTGGCAGTACCAATACTGAGAGACTTGACTTCTGCACCGCCAATCTTGAACTTGTCGGTTCCCCAGTTTCCAGAGGCCGTACCGATGCCATACTGGATATTCCAGTTGGTTCCATTGGAGTGGTAGGTTGATGATTTGCTACTGTCAAAAGCATTGTTACCGGTGCCAAATACCCATGTGTCGGCAGAGCCAGTGTCAAGAAGAAGATTCTGCCTTTGAGCAGGCGTTCCAATCTCCACGTCTGTAGTGTAGTAGAAGCGCTGGTTACTGATGATATCTAAAACTGTGGGGCTGCGACCCGAGGTGGCCCGCTTGGCCAGTGATTCATGATGCGTAACAGTGACCTTGTTGACATCGAGAGAAACGACACCTCCACTTGCAAGTGCAGAAGCGAATGTGAGAGATAAAAGAGCGTGATACATAGTTAGTAGACTTCATTTGCTGCGGTGTTATATCCTGCTGGTAAGGTTAGATTACATTTGGAAATCTGAGATTCATCGAACCTAGTCAAGTAAAACTCCCAATGAAGGAGCAGCCGATAGAGAGTTCACTTGAGCCAACTGTAGCTTCAGATTCTATTTGATGTTTTACGTTCAACTACGCTTGGCCAGCTGCTCCCCAGAACCTTAACTTGTCCCATGGAACCCAGACTGCGTGCAGAAAATTTATTTATCCCACATGCGATGAGAAAGTAAATGCAACTTCTGAATCAATTCCGGCCGATCTGTAGCGTCCAAGTCAAAAGGCTGTAGCTGCACCCAAGCTGGATTCTCGTACGAAGGTTGAGACATGACCAGTTGATGAATATTTTCTAGAGGATTAAGTATATATAGGGGGCGATGCTAATAGTCGTACAGAGAACAAGGCTAGAACAGCTGCCTTTGAGACACGGCAAATGCCATCTAGAAATGCATCGACTGCTATCTATTCGTAGCCCGGCTCGCTGGTTGAGCAGGAGACCCTACTAGTTGGACTGGGTCCATCCGAAGCGGTGCTCCTCACGATGCGCATCGTGGAACCAAGCCATCCTGCCAAGCATTGTATATCCAATGCCTGAGATAACGGCTTCGCAGCATGCTGGCCGATACGGCTTTGGAGCTTTTCTTGAGTGAAACCAAATTTAGAATCGAGTAAACTAGTCGTTAATTCTGCTGCACTAATTGGATTGTAAATAAAATAGCTGATCAGCCTGAACTCCCCATGGCCCAAAGGTAATTAGTCCCATGCATCTCCATGCATGTAGCAGGTCACGTGCAGGGATCTGAGCCTTGCCGTTAAGAGCAATACATCAATTTCGTGAGTCTAGAGGTTTGCATTGAAGTTTGCAAGGAATAGCTGTTACAACACAATGGGACAATTTTGTGGCGATCTTGTATTTTCTGTGGGGTGACTTTCGATGCAACCACTATTGACAATCGAAATATTGTACGGATCTAATCCTCAACTGCAGTAGCGAAAAATACCTGTAATCCAACTGCTTTTTCCCCAGCACTGGGGTTCCATGTGACCCAGCATGATCTGCAAATGCAGATAAAAGCAGGTCCCTACATAACGTAAGAGTTCACGTTGCACTTGCCAGATTATGAACATCCGCAATGTCTTCAATACGATCAGAAATATAGACCCCGAGTATGAGCTCATCAATATCGATGATCGTAAGGACCTTTCTAATACTGGAAGAGTCTACGACTACCCTCAATGGGACCCCACAACGATGGCTGCAGAAGAGTATGTCAAGACTTTTGAACTCTTTTTTGAGGCCTGCCATGTTGTCCAAGACCAGCATAAATTTGGATGGTTCCTGTACGCATTGAGTACTAGCCCTTACAGAGAGTGGGTCTTCAGGTGGAAGGACAAGACTCCCATTAATTTGCACACTTGGGATAGTTTGGTGCACGATTTCATTGAGTGCACGAATGGCTACACTCAGGTGGAACAGCTCTATGAATTTTTCTTACTTCGTATGAGCGGAGACGTCATGTCGTCCATTGACCGCTACGAGGCCCTGGCTTCGCAGGTGTCAGATATCCTACCCCAAGAAGCTCTGGTTGCTCACTTCAGTGCATTCGTAGACAGCCCGTCAATAACGAAGCCCATTGACCCAAGGAGATTCCTCACTTTGCAGAAGGCACTCGCGTACGCTCGTCGCCATCTCGATTGCGATGCGGGTATCTTGAACAAGGAGCCCACCTTGAAGAACACCCTCAAGTACGCCGTAATGCTTGTGGGCGGTATGGGTTTAGTCTCCATCGTCTTCCTGGTGGTGTTCTATTTTGTTTTACGTTTCAGCAAGTGGCTCTTCCACTAATATCAGTATCTCTTTGCTAACTAGTATCAGTCAGGTCGTTTATTTATTCACAACGCCATAGTTTAGCTATTTATGAATTAATATTTTATTAGACGAGTTGCAGCGACAGACAATATTCTATATTTGTTGTACATCTTTGGTACAACATAAAGTCTAGATCTGTTCGGGCCGCAAAATCTCAGGTCGACGGACCGCATATCAGGCAGCCTGATACGCAAGTTGATGCTGTTAATTTTTATTGCGTTGTCGGATTAATCCACTATTCTTGCACGAGCCTGCACAGATTTGTGACCCTATCTTGCATCTTCTCTCAGATGTCCCGTGACTTGTTAACATGGGGATCCCGTTGTGGAGGCCTTGTAGGCGCAAGAAGAAGACGAAGAAGCGCTTGTTTCAATCAGGATTCATGAGGAATAACGAAGTACTGCAAGCTGGCCTCGGACAGCTCCTCTCCGCGCAGGGCGAGCTGCGTCCTCCTGGTGCTCTGCGACGACGCAACGCAATTCGAAGACGAAGCAGCTTCAACGCTGAGACTAGCAATTCAAGTAGAGAAAGCAACGGCCGTCGAATCTTTCGCCCGCGAGACAGTGACTCTGACAGTGCCACTGAGTCTTTTGTGGACGACGACGAGTTCGTTAGCGCATATCTCGAGCCCAACCGCCACGCCTGGGGCCACCGAGCGTCGAGCTACGACGTGCGGCGGATTTTCCACATCATATCCCAGAGCAGCATCGACAGTGGCGACCTGTTTCCTGGATTTCGAGGCAACAACCGATCGCTATTAGATGTGCAAGTGTCACGAGTGCGAGAGCGGGACAACAGCCCAGAAGGGGAAACTCAGTGAAAGCTTGATTCGAGGCTCAACTTTCAAGTCTCCCAACTACACCCTAGTGGTCGTCGATATTGCACATATTGACTAAAAGAAGCTGAAACTCCAGCAATTTGCATCTTTGAGATACTCCAGACGGCACCGCTATCTCAATCCAAAAGACTGATATCCATTGAACTGTACTTGGGTATCGTCGCAATCTAGTACTATTCTGCTAATACGCATGTCGTTACTGCTACTTTATGGGACGTGCTCACGAGTTGCTGTGGATCGTCCGAATTTTGCTCCGTGAGCTTAAATGCATGACCAACTCGAGTCTGACAGGAGCAATCGACGCACCAATAAACCGATGTACTAATATATTATCTGAATCAACTATTTCTCCGTAACCGGAATACGGAGGCGTGCAAAAAATTACCGAAAACTACTTGGCAGTGGAAGATATCCAATGCCTGCCCCGGATTGGTTTTGCTTCGTTACATAATATGGGATATGCTTCATGCACAGTCTGGGTCTCGAGCCAACCCTTAGTAAGAGTGATCGAGGTAGTAGCTGGGTGTATATTATCCCTAATAGAGAAATAATCTGTTTCCGGCATAGTTTATAAGACCTTTGTAGCATCTTATCGCTTACTTACATCACTTGGCTTGCGGGTTCATAAATCTCGAGGGGAAATTTAGTCATCTGCAAAATGGAAGTGGAGGACGAATATGAGTCGCTGCCGGCAAACACTCCCCTGGGGATCTCCATGGCAGCAGGAGCTGTCGCTGGCATCATGGAGCACACTATAATGTATCCGGTAGACGCCATCAAGACACGGATGCAGGTTATGGGGGCGTCCAACATATACAAAGGTGTCATCCACTCATTGACCAGAGTGAGTGCCAGCGAGGGAGCGTTTGCTCTCTGGAGGGGTATGCTATCCATGATAATGGGAGCAGGTCCTGCTCACGCTGTGCACTTTGCTGTGTACGAAAAGGTAATCTCTCTGCAGGCACGTGGGCATGATACCAACAGCCCTCTCGTGAGTGCAGTAGCTGGAGCTGCGGCTACTACCTGTAGCGATGCTTTGATGAACCCATTTGACGTTATCAAACAACGCATGCAGCTTCATGGCGGTTCTAGCTTGCTGCGTACTGCCGGAACCATCTACTCGAAAGAAGGGTTTAAGGCCTTTTATGTGAGCTATCCGACGACACTGATGATGAACGTTCCCTTTCATGTGGTGAACTTCAGTGTCTACGATACGTGTAGCGCCTTGCTGAACCCAGACCGCCGCCGGGACCCCCTCAGTCACTGCATCAGCGGAGGAGTCGCAGGAGCTGCAGCAGCAGCCATCTCGACTCCGTTTGACGTTGTCAAGACACTGCTACAAACTCGGGGCATCGCCACCGATCCTGCTGCCCGAGACCTACGTGGTTTCGTGGACGCCTGTAAATACATTGCCCGCACTCAGGGCGTAGTTGGATTCTTCAACGGAATCAAGCCAAGAATTGTGGTGAATATGCCTTCCACGGCAATTTGCTGGACAGTTTATGAAATGACCAAGTTCTATTTGATCAAAACGCCCAAAACTGGTGAACGATAAACAGCTTTTGTCGATTCTCTTACGATAGTTACGATTTGATGCCAAGAACACTGTAGATATATTAATTCTTAGACGTGGGTGCCAGCTCACACTCGCTCTTGTACTCGCAGAAGTTGCATACGCTCCTGCCGTCAAGCGTTAATGAGAGAGGATCTCTCGACCCAACCCACAAGTCTGTCGAATACCGGGTCAGGTCTTGAGCGATGCTGTCATCGTATAGCACAGAATATACCTTTTTCTTGCTTGTATCCCTTTGTGAGACGTACTCGATCAGAATACGCTCGGCCACTCGCAGCCCAGCGTTCTGTATGCGCGCCAACGCTGCTTCAGCAATAGAATAAGCACTGGTGAGCGTGGGTTCTCGTCCATAACTCTCAAATCGATCCACAATTGGTGCCGCCTCGTCTGAGTCTGGTAGATCGAGTGAGTCTGGTAGATCCTTGACCAGCAGGCTGACATCGTAGCTCTTTTGGAGCATCTGCCGCAGGATGATATGGTACAGCAGGGTCTGGTGGTACGCCATGTTGATTTTCCAGCTAGCTGGTGGCAGCTGACCGGTGGTTTTTGTCTCGATTATGGTCAGCTCGTTGTTTTCCACCGCCACTCCGTCTATGACCCCATTGAGGCGGACTCCTCGGAGCCCGACCAGGCCAGGAGCACGAAGTTCGCGCACGCTGTGCCCCTCTGCCAGCATGTTGAGCCGATCGGCCATGTCGAGCATCTTCAGGGCGTGCTCGACTGACTTGTTGATCAGATGAGTGGGAACGACAGCAGGGGTGCCCATTTGCTTAATCTCGATCTTCTTGTGATAGTCTGTCCCAAGATTCATGCGCCGGGTGATGTGTTCTGGCACCGGCCCGATCTGGCCAATGAGTCGCCGGTAAAGTGCCTTGACCTCGCAGGCCTGAGATCCGAAATCAGTGACGCTAAAAGTGCTGCGGATCACGTCCTTCTGACGGACCAAGTGTCGCAATTCTGCCACTGGAGGTAGTCTGGTCATTTTCCGTTAGCCTTTTGAGCGATGAGACTGAAGAGAGCGCACGTGCCTAGAAATCCGACGAAATTGAAAAAAGCCGAACGTGAATACTCCCGTTCCTCTTCCTCAGTTCTAAAGGACGCGAAAAGTCGACGAAGGTTCGGCAGTTTAGCCATGAGGCGTGGGAGAGTGGCGAGGTGGTGTGATCGCACTGCACGAGTCAATTCTAATTAAAGTAGGCGACAGTGGATATGACGAATATTACGTAGCTGCATGTCGAAGTTAAATTTTAAATAGTTATTCTAGTGAAGTGGAGACGGTCTTAATGATGGTGTAGTCGTCGAGGCCGTACTTGGACATCTCGCGTCCAAATCCAGACTCCTTGACACCGCCAAATGGCAGGGAGACCTCGGTGATGAGACCCGAGTTGATGCCCACCATACCGGTCTCGAGGGCCTCGGAGACCCGGTACGAGCGGCTGAGATCGTTGGTGAAGAAGTAGCTCGCCAGCCCGACGTCGACCGAGTTGGCGTACTCAATGACCTCATCCTCGGTGCTGAACTTCGCAATGGCCGCCAGGGGACCGAAAGTCTCTTCCTTGAACACCTTCATGGTGGTGGGGTCGCAATTGTCGATAATGGTGGGTTCAAAGAACAAAGGGCCCAGGCCCTCGGGATGCTTTCCTCCAGCAATGAGCTTGCCACCTTTCGCGAGGGCGTCTGCGACATGGTCCTTGACCTTCTGAACACTCTGTTCCTTGATGAGCGGGCCCTGGGTAGACTCAGGATCGAATGCGTGGCCAGGGCGCAGAGTAGCGACCTTCTCCGCGAACTTCGAGACAAACTCGTCGTGGACCTTTTCGTGGACGAAAAAGCGGTTGGCACAAATACAGGTCTGGCCAGAGCCGCGGAACTTGGACGCCATTGCTCCCGCGACCGCCTTGTCTACATCGGCATCCTCAAACACAATGAATGGGGCGTTACCACCCAACTCAAAGCTGGTTTTCTTAATGGTGGACGATGCTTGTGACATGAGAAGTTTTCCAATTGGTGTCGATCCGGTGAAGGTGATCTTTTTCACGACCGGATTGCTGCAGATCTCTTTTCCGACATCCTTGGTATGAGAATGAGTAGGCACAACGTTCACCACACCGTGGGGAATACCAGCGTCCTCCGACAACGCAGCCAGAGCCAACGCACTGAGAGGAGTCTCACTCGCGGGTTTGATCACGCCGGTGCACCCAGCAGCAACTGCTGCTCCGATCTTGCGGGCAATCATGCTCATGGGGAAATTCCAAGGGGTAATAATGCCACATACGCCGACCGGTTGACGAATTGTGTGCAACCGAGTAGTTGCTTTTTGCGACGAGATCGTGTCACCGCTGAACGTAGTTGCAACCTCTGCAAACCAGTCGAAAGTCTGCGCACTCGACAAAACCTCTCCACTGGCTTCAGCAAGAGGTTTGCCATTTTCCCACGACAGAATATAGCTGAGATCTTTTTGATTGTCTCGGATGGCTTTAGCCCATGCTCGCAGCAGATCGCTACGTTCGCGAGCAGTGGTGTGGCGGAACTTATCAAAGGCAGCCTTGGCAGCTTTGATTGCATCTTTTGTATCCTCCAGTGTGCCGTCCGATACGTCGCAAATCTTTGCGGTGGTAGCAGGATCGGTCACAGCGAAAGTAGATTTTCCCGTCGGCCATTGGCCATTGATGTATAGCGAGGTACGCAAAAGAGAACTGCGTGCCAGTTCTGGTGTTCGAGCACTCATGATATCAGTAACTTGCAAATCCGTCGGTCAGATCAAACACTATATAAATCCGGGGGATGCAGACCCTAACCCGGCGCTTATAGAATTGGATAGCCGCCTGCGATCCTTGCAGTACGCCGAAGGATAGAGAACAAAGTAGTTTGCTTTTTGCTTTCTTTTTTGCATTATTCATGGAGCTCGATCTAGTTGCTACTTTGCATGCGGATGCGATTCACCCAAAGTCTCTATAGTTGATATCGTAAATAATTTAAAGCTTTCCTATTGATACTCTGAGGTCGCTAAAATCTTAGAAACAGCAGCTCTCATCGACATACCGGTGAAACCATAAACATAAATCATGCAGTCATTACGCGAGTCTGGGAAGACCTACTAGATTGTTGAGTTTCCGGATCAGCCAGCTGGGGCCAAGCAGAGTTCACTGCTGCTGGATCAATATCGCCAAACAAGATCTCAAATGCCTCATCAAAACTATTCACAGGACGGGGTACCATGTTCTCCTTCACGTGGCTAGGAAGCTCATCCCACTCTGCCTTGTTGTCAACAGGGAAGACAACCTCAGTGGCACCAATTGTCTTGGCAGCCACAATTTTTTCTCTAAGTCCTCCAATTTGCAAAACCTTGCCAGTAAGAGTAAGCTCACCCGTCATTGCGACATCTCTAGGAGCCACATTCATCGCCAGGGACACTAATGACGCAGCCATGGCGAGTCCTGCAGATGGACCGTCCTTCTTAATGGCGCCTTCAGGGAAATGGGTGTGAATAACTGCATGATCCAGGAATCTGTTACGAGGAAATCGCTTGGTCATGTACATGCGAGAGAACGAATATGCAATGGACCCACTTTCGTTCATGACTTCTCCAAGTTGACCAGTGCGGGTGAGCTTAGGGGTACCATTACGCTTAAGGGTTTCTTGCAAGCCGCTTTCAACGTACAACGGTACTCCACCGCTAGATGTCCAACCGAGGCCCAGAGACACACCTGGAGATAGCTCATCAAACAAGCGGTCTCGGGTGTGGGTAGGCACGCCTACATACTGGATGAGGTCGTCCGGTCCAATCGTCTCAGTAATCTCCTCCACCAGTTCATTGGCGATCTTCTCGTGTTTATCATCCGCGGGTAAAGCCTTGGATTCATGTTTCTTCACAAAGCGGTACGCAAGCTTGCGCAAAATTTTTTCGGTTTGTTTGTTGAGGTTGCGAACACCACTCTCACGCGTGTATCGTGAGACCAAGCGGCTCAGAGCCTCTGGGGTGATGTCAATTTTGGCACTCTCCAATCCGCTGGATTTAATAGCTTTAGGGAAAAGGTAGTGACGCGCAATTTCTACCTTTTCTGACGGGAGGTACCCTGGAATGTTTATTACCTCCATACGGTCGAGTAGAGGTTCAGGAATGGTGTCCAAATTATTGGCAGTGCATACGAAGAGTACCCGGCTCAAATCAGCTGGGACTTCCATGTAGGTATCCTGGAAGTTTTTGTTCTGCTCAGGATCCAAGACTTCCAACAACGCAGCCGATGGGTCTCCATGGGCATGGTTTCGTCCAAGCTTGTCAATTTCGTCGATTAAAATAACAGGGTTCATAGTCCCACACTTTTTGAGAGCTTGAATGACTCGACCAGGAAGAGCAGCAACGTAAGTACGACGATGTCCTTTGATTTCGCTAACGTCATGTACACCACCGACGCTAAAGCGGTCAAAGGAACGACCAAGAGACTCAGCGATTGTGCGAGCAATTGATGTTTTGCCAACACCGGGAGGGCCCGCTAAACAGATGATCTTACCGTCAACTGATCCCTTGAGCTTGGAGATAGCTAGGAACTCCAATATGCGGTCTTTGACATCCTGGAGGCCGTAGTGGCTCTTATCAAGGAGGGAGTTGGCGCTCTCGATAGAAAACTTATCATCAGTGTACTTACCCCATGGTAACGAAGTCAACCAGTCCAGGTACGACCTAACAGTAGCATACTCACCTGCATTTGGTTCGAGGCTACGAATTTTATTGAGCTCGTCATCGTACATGCGGCGCACCTCTTTTGGCATCTCCAATTCATCTGCTCTTTTTTGGAAAGACTCCAAAAGTTTGGCTTTTTCGTCATTATCCAGGCCGAGCTCCTTCCTGATATACCGTAAGTACTCGTGTAAAATCATCTCACGATTACGCTGCTGGGTTTGGTCAGTTCCATTTTTGTAGATGCCTTCTTGAACTCTCATGTACTCGAGCTCGCGGCCGACAACCTCAGCAATCTGGCGAGTTCGTTCCTTGACGTTGAGAAGCTCCAGAAAATCTTGGAGCCCTTCGTTCTTGGGCATTATGGATGCTGCAAAGTCCGCAAGGAAGTCAGGACGCTTGAACTCATCGCCTGGAGAAGACGGGACTAGCTTGCTAAACCTGTCAACTTCGAATTTGATAGCAGTAGACATGCGGCTCATGGTTGCAAGCTTGTCGATGATACTACGACAATTCTCTTGAATCTCCGGGTCGCTCACAGCGTACGGCTCGTTGGGAAGCGGGGTTACGTTCGTCATACACTGGACACCTACCGAGTCAATGGGATTTGACGTAGTGTGCTCGCCAATTGGCGCTCCCCGCACGGTCTCGACAAGCTCGCCGACTCGCACGCGGAACAACGGGAGCAAGGTGACATACATCGTGTGTGCCATGTCACCACTACCGTTCTTTGACTCGTTAGGATGATGCTGGGTTAACGTGGTGCTCAAGCGGCAAACACACCCCACGGTATGCACGTCATCAACATTGGTCACGAGCTGCGTGGTAGTGGGGGATTTAGAGCGACCAAGCACTGCCACCACATGAGAATCCCAGTTGCCAGAGTCCACGAGCTTGTTTATAGTTTTGATCATCTTGGGATCCTTGGTGGTGAAATGAGTCGCCATCCCTGGGAACACCGGCCGGTACTGAAGCTGAATAGGCAGAAACCGATCTGAGCTCCGAATGGGGATTCCGGTGGATTCATTATGCAGCATACTGAGAACGGGTTCCTGAGGGCCCGAGTCCCCCTTCTTGCCTGGCCGTGGAGGGATTGGCTTGGGTTCCGGCTCCTTCTTCTCTTCCTGCTGCTTCTTCAGCTTGTTCTTGAGATCATCCGAGCTGTCGTCTTTTTTGAAGCGGGGCGCGGATGTGCGCAGCATTCGCGCCGGCATCCTACTCCGGATCAGAGGAGCAGCGAATTGTCCCACACGATGCACGCGGAACATGTTAGAGGCTAGGACAGTTGACGGTGGCCGATAACTGGGAATGGTTACTAATATATGGCGCGGTTGCGGCGTGCGTGGCAAAAAGATGGCGTGGTTATTGTGGGGGGTGGAGGCAAATGTGGCAACTGGGAAATAGTCCACATTCGTGGTGGTTTGGGTGAGCTGGGCAGCGGCTAGGCATGCCGACCGAGTTGCAAATGCCGTAGCCTTGCTGGATACTGGTTAGCCTTGAGGCGGACGTACCAGAATTGGGCAAGCAGGTAATCCGGCAAAATCGCCTCGAACGCGCTGTCCGACGACGGAACACACTTGTACACAGGCGATTTGGCACCTGGCGAGCTGGTAGCCTAATCGTAGTGGCCGATTTCGGATGCACGGTCCCACGGATATGCAGCTGCATATGCACGGGGCGCCTAAACGTCCCGAAATTTTCTCTCCAGTTTGCTACGAAATTAACTCACAATGCTACATGTGGTGATCTGAGCCGGGAGCCGAAGACAATGCAGAGACCGACGCCCTGCGAGCCTCTTAGCTACCCCGCTTTCTTCTCGTCAAGCCAAGACGTGCATGTATAGGGTTTGGTGAGGGTAATTCATGTTATTGCAATCACGAGTCCCAGACGGGCTCCTGGTGGGCACAAGTCCCCCTTTTCTCTGGGCAGCAGCACACGAAACCACGTGCTGTCACGAAACCGAGTGGACTGGCAGTCAGAACTCAGAGCGAACATCACCAATGTATTTGAAATTCTTGATTTATTTTAAATAAAGCCTAGAAATTAATAGTTCCCTCTGCACACCCATTTTATGGCCCCCCACCGTAGTTTGGAAGGTATTATTCGTTGTATAGCAAGTCGAGATCACTATCAATCGATCGAACTATTTAACAACGTTAATTGCCACGATAATTTTCTACCCAACAAAATTAGGGCATAACCAGGTCGCTGACGTTTCTCCTTACAAATGCAGCGTCTGCGTCTCATCCACACTCATCTTGCTATGACTTACCACGTTCGTCAAATCGGCGCCAAAAACACTCCAGAGTACAAGGTTTACATCGAGGACGACTCCGGCAAGGTCGTGTCTCCTTTCCATGATATTCCCTTGTACGCAAACCCCGAGAAGACCATTTTGAACATGGTGGTTGAAATTCCCCGCTGGACTAACGCTAAGCTCGAGATTTCCAAGGAGCAGGAGTTCAACCCCATCATTCAGGACACCAAGAAGGGCAAGCTCCGTTATGTGCGTAACTGCTTCCCCCACAAGGGTTATATTCACAACTACGGTGCGTTCCCCCAGACCTGGGAGGACCCCGACCACACCCATCCCGAAACTAAGGCCATTGGTGACAATGATCCTCTTGACGTTTGCGAGATCGGTGAGGCTGTTGGCTACACTGGCCAGATCAAGCAGGTCAAGGTCTTGGGTGTCATGGCCCTTCTCGACGAGGGTGAGACCGACTGGAAGATCATCGCTATTGATGTTAAGGACCCTCATGCTTCCAAGGTCAACGACATCGAGGATGTTGAGCGTCACTTCCCTGGTCTGTTGCGTGCTACTAACGAGTGGTTCCGCATCTACAAGATCCCTGATGGCAAGCCTGAGAACCAGTTCGCCTTCAGCGGTGAGTGCAAGAACAGAAAGTACGCCGAGGACATTGTTCGCAAGTGCCACGAGGCCTGGGAAAATCTTGAGAGCACTCCCCACAACAACCACGGCATCGCTGTCCAGAACACTACTCTCGAGAACGCCAACACCACCGCTCCTAACGTGCCTGCTGCTTCTCCTAAGCCTGATGGACCTATCGACTCCAGCATTGACAAGTGGTTCTATATCTCTGGTGCCTCTGTTTAGATAGTATATAGCTGAATAGTTTTTGCAACTGGCAAGTCCAAATTGGTTCCCCTTGCCTATTTGGGATTCCTGCATTTTGAGATATATAAACTCAAGTGCTTTAGGATTCTCCAGTATGATCACTTTTCGTTGGATGTCACAAGCTCAAGATCTATACCGAGCAGTCTCAGCGCAGTGGTTCCATTATGGTCGTGCTGCTCAGCACGTTATAATCATTTCATGTTGTGGATGTGTGCACCTCAAATCATCCTCGCGCCAGTACCCTACGACTGACCCACCAACACGCAACTCTGACCAATCTTGATTTATATAACAAAATAGCTAGCTAATGCCTCAATGTGTGTGGACGTGCTCTTGTCCATCACATAGTCCACTACATAATAAAGGTACAGCTGGGCCTGAACTGGCACATCGCGACTAAAAAGTTTGAAGGAGCGGTGCTTCAATCTGAAATCCGGGACACGAAGGATTTCTGTTGTATACGGCTGGCTCTCCGACGTTTTCTGCGCAGATTGCTTTGCATCCTTGCGTATGTCCCCCTTCGAATTATCGCCTCAATCATGTTCTTTGAATACCCAAACTCATTCTTTGTAGCGTGGAATATCTTGTCCACTACTTCGCGACGAAAGGGCTCATCTGTGTCTCTTATCCAGGTTTTAACGCCTACTTTGAAACCTGATTCTGAGAGTATCTTCATAATCCGTTCTTCTCGATCCCTTGCGGTATCATGATCATGTGCGAGCCCCATCATCTGATAGAGTTGTGCAAGCGGTATCTTGCTGATGGACTGACGCCTCCCCACGTAGTAAACCATCTGCTGGCCAGCAAAAGAGTTTGGGGTCGTATAGCCGCTTTGGTGTGGCATATAAGGAGTCTGCATTGGTACAATTCCCATAGTGGAGGTGCTGGAGTGTGGAGGAGTTAGCTGGTTAACGGAGAATCCTGAGAGCTCGTTCGCTAAAGAAACATCAACCTTGAGTTGATCCCCAAGTGATTGTAACGGTGGGGTTGGTGCCATTGGAATGGGTTCTGTTGCGATATTTGGGGGATGGAATAGTTGATCCTGTTCTGATGCAAGGGCTTCGTGTATGTAGTCCATTGCAGCCTCAGTGTCATCCTCCATGAATGCTTGATCCAGTTCGAGACCAGAGAACCCAAGACTAAGTTCAATGTCTGTGCCGCTATCCTCAAAGTTAATGGATACATCATTCTCATTGAGCGCAAAGCACTCTTCATGGTACATGTCATTTTCAAAAGGTATAGCTTGTTCGTCACAGATCTCATTCAAAAACTCCATTTCTTCAGTGGCATGCAGTCATGACTGCTCTTATAAACTAGCTCTGCGACTGTGTTGCACACTGGTCGGATTGTGATGGTCATCGCGATCTTCCTGTATTCCATATGGTAGGGTGTATGACGATGGATGAGACAAACACAAGACCCTAATATGTATGTGTAGATGCAGTTTTATATATACAAAGAAAACCTTGTGGCAAAGTTTCCTAAACTCGACAAGTTCTATCTGCACGTTAATGCTATGTATGCCGTCAATGTACTACTACTTTGAGACACGTGCATAGGCGTGTTGAAGCATGTCAAGCGCACTATAGTAGAACGAGGCGCTCAGTGCAGTTACATTAACCTATTAAAAGATGAAACTGGGCCAAATGATATCAAAAAGTGTATTGTGTTCACGTTGTTTGCACCATGGATCAAAGCTGTATGAATTTGAGGATTAGCTGACACCAGAAAACATGCTCTTAATGACTAGATACATTTACTCCTGGATATACTTGTATGGATTGAGAATACCCTTGGGATCATAGAGGTTCTTGAGCTCTTTCATCATCTTGATAGCGATGGGAGATCTCGAGTAGTGGACAGCATGTGCCTTCTGGAAACCAACACCATGCTCAGCGGAGATGGAGCCGCGGTGTTTCTGTACAAATTCATAGACAAACGGCTCAAGAGTTTCTTCGACCTCGGTAAAGTAACCCCGACATGCAACGTTGAGATGCAAGTTCGAGTCACCAATATGACCATAACCGATAGCTGCAATCACGGGTTTGCCGTCACCGACCAAATTACGGGCGTTGAGACGCTCTCTGACAGCATCGACAAGATCAAACATCACCGGCAAAGGTAGCGACACATCATACTTGTAGACACCACCCTCCTTGGTAGTAGCCTCAGGAACGAATTCACGCCAGTACCACAAATGCTGGATCTGCGTTTCATCTTGAGCGAGCACACCATCATCCACGAGACCTTCCTCCATGATACTCTCAAGGAAATTGGTCAACTTCTCCTCATCGTGACCCTGATCACTGCCGCTAGTCTCGATCAAGACGTTGAAAGGGTGGATCTCCTGCAAGGGCTTAGGAAGGTCGCAGTGAAGAGCGGCCAGATCCAAAGACGCCTTGTCCATACATTCGTAAGAGCTGAGAATTTCTCCCAACGCAGAACGAGTTTTAACAAACACCTTTTGAACATCCTCAAAGTTCTTGAGACCCAAGAACGCGACGTTCACAGCCTTTGGCTTAGGAGGGCAGATGACGCTAAGACCTGTGATAATGCCCAACGTACCCTCGCTACCAATGAACAGCTGCTTGAGATCGTAGCCAGCATTGTCCTTACGAAGGGTGGTCAAACCGTCAAACACCTCGCCATTAGCCATTACAGCCTCGACACCCAAGATGTTGCCGTGCAAGTTTCCATATCGCAAAAGTCGTAGACCTCCAGCATTAGTACTGGCATTACCACCAATCTCGCAAGAACCCTTGGATCCAAGATCGAGAGGGAAGATGAAACCCTTCTCATTCAAAAATTCGTCGAGGTTCTGCAAGATGATACCAGCATCGGCCTCGATGATACCACTAGAGGGATGAAACTCACGGATTTTATTCATCGAAGACAGGGAAACTACGATCTCATCAAACACGGGTACACTACCACCAACGAGGCCAGTATTACCACTTTGAGGAACGACTGCCAGGTTACGCTCGTAACAGTGTTTCATGATCTTTGAGACCTGATCCGTTGAAGCTGGACGCAATACCAGTCTGCTTTGACCACGATATTTGTTCATCCAATCAGTATTATAGGTTTCAAGATCTTCCTGATCCTGGATCACTCCACTGGCTGGTAGAATCGACTTGAAATATTCAATATCTTTAGGCTCTAGCTTGCCGTAATTCTTCCGCTTCAAGTGGTAATGCTCGGCAGTCAGTTGAGCGACACCACGTTGCCAGACTTTGGGTGCTCCATTCCTCAAAAAGGTTTTACGCAACATCTTCAAGGAAGTGTACTGTGATTCGAGCCACACCGCCACCAATTTATACTTGCAGGCCGCCTATCAACCTGAGGCGTATCGCGTGATTTTGCCACTAGTCAATTTGAGAACCTGCTAGAATTATTTAACGCACAACCCGTAGTAAATTTCATCTAGACGCTGGTATTCGCAGCAACAACCGAGAGCGACCCCTGCATATCTTGAGCTCCGTTGTTGTGGCGTAGTGGCGTCCGATGAAGCTAAACTGGGATCAGTTCACGCTTCTTGCGCTAAAATTCGTGCGTATGTTTGCCTACGGGCAGACATCTATTATTCTTGTGCAGTTTCTTTCATCTATAGGCTTTTCCGACGAGAACATTGGACTGTTTATGGCCCTAACGCTGCTCGGGGACGTCCTGGTTTCAATGGTGGTAGCAGCAATTTCTCATCGCAATCTTGTTCAGCGAAGAACTCTGCTTGCGATTTCTGGTACTATGATGCTGGCATCCGGGGTGGTGTTCGCACTTTGCTCGAACTACTGGGGTCTGCTAATCGCATCAATTATCGGAGTAGTGTCGCCGAGCGGTGACGAAGTCGGGCCGTTCATGCCAATTGAATCGGCGATGATGGCTCATGTCGCTGATTTCGACAAACGAGTGGTTCTTTTCGGTATTCAGGGTATGTTAGGAACTTTCGGGCTGGCCCTGGGCTTAATCACAGGTGGCTACATCTCAGAGGTACAAATCGGACACGTTAGTGGCCAGCGACTAATTTTTTGGCTATATGCATTATTTGCTTCCGTACTGGTGGTCATGACCTCAAGTCTCAGTCCTGCTTGCGAGCTCGCCGAAAATGAAACCGCACCTGTAGAGACCCCCGCAGAGGAGGTAGCAGAATGTGTCGAGAGTGAAGCTACTCCGTTGTTACGAGAGGAGATCGAGAGACAGAATACCGATTCTGCTTCTCAACCGTCAGAGCCCTTGAATAGTAGCAACGACGAAACAATTGCAGAAGCGGAAAGAAGGATCAGAGCGAAGGCTCCTGCACGTGGATTGAGTTTTGTGCTGTCGCTTATCTTTGGCATCGATTCGTTAGCGTATGGTTTCATGCCAAACTCTTGGCTGGCAGAATACATGCATCGTCATTTCAAGAGCTCTATATCAACAGTAGGTAGCTTTTTGTTCTTTGCACAACTCACTTCTGCGATCACATCTGTTCCATCTATCTATCTGACCCACAGCTTAGGTCCGGTTCTGGCTATCGGATTCACAAAGCTCGCTGCAGGCACCTTTGGAGGTGCCATACCGTTAGCTAGCACTGCGTACCAGGCCATGGGATTTGTGCTGTTCAGATCGCTGTTCGACACAATGGACGTAGTACCCCGACAAACATTCTTGACGTCTGTCGTGCCAAAAGATCAGACTGTGACCATGCTATCGCTTGTGAATATCATCAAGACCTTTGCACGATCCATCTCACCGATTTTCACGGGTGTACTTGCAGCGCAAAATAAATTGTGGATTGCATTCCTTCTAATGGGTGGCCTTGAGTGGGTATTTGGCCTAATCGTAATCGCTCTGTTTTATTAGTTTCTCCATTTGATAGTCCAAGGCAGACACCAATAGATGCTGATTGATAATAGTTGAATCAAAGGTGTAGTCAGAAACAAAGTCCCAGTTTTTATTGATTAAGGACATAACTTCAATTTTGAGCTGACGCTGTGTTTCAGCCTTAGGGGGCACTCGTGGGGGTCCCATGAAACCATTGGGAAAGAGCGCTCGACGCAGTGTAGATAAAATCCATACGATTCTTTGTGAATCTAGAAACGAGTGCAGGGAATTGTCCAGGACGTTATTGATCAGTTGGGCCAGGGACGCATGCAGCGGCCAAAGGGCCCTAAAGCAAAGATCTAGTGTAATGCTCTTGGCCACAATTTGGTTTTGCAGAAACATCAGTACTGAAAGATCATTGTCCGGTTTGCCTTGGGTCGTCAACAGCTGTGACAGCGTCTGAATCTTGTCTACCAAAGTTCTTTTGGATGGACGTTTGTTAGACTTTGGTTGATCAGACGCCATCATCACTGTCACTTTCTCAGTCTCAGCATCTACCTTTCGAGCTGATAATCGCTTGCGTGCAATCTTGCGTTTGGGGGTTGGACTCCGTGAAATTTCCACAGGCCCTGAAGTCTGAGTACACAACAACGGGCTTGTGGGTTTCATAACTTTGAGAATTAGCTCGTGAATCATCCATGGCTCACTTAATGCTCGAATTGCCGCACTTAGCACCTGCTGGATCAGTACCACTAGAAACTCACGAGCTATTTGGGGCAGCTCAGGCAACAATGCGTCCACCACTTCTGTGGCCGTAGCCACCAGGTAGTTTTCCAACTCCTTCCTTGTACTCCTAGTTCCCCGCTTAAAAGCTTCATGATAGTTGAGGCCTAAAAATCTGGCAGTTGCACCTTCCACGCTATCGCTACTCTTGAATGCCGCATCAACGTCACAGAGGTGGTGGTCCAGCAGCCCAATGATCTCTTGAACAGACGACGCCAGCCTGTTATTCTGGAATTTTCGCTCGATTCTATGAATTAGTAGAGCCAAAATATCAATGGAGTCCTGTGCAATTTGGCCCTGAGCGTCTATCTTTAGATACCACGGCGACACAAATTGCCGGTATATCAGAGCAAACCAGTTATATATTTCTGCATCTATATCAAGGTCTCCTGTTAACGGTAAATAATTCACCCCTTTGAGGATCCTTTTCGTGTCATTTAGGAGCTCCATAGGAGTTGTTTGGCAGGATGTACACAATGATGGCAAAACTAGTGGCGCAGGCTGGATATGAGGCTCGGCTACAACGAGTTCAATTCACTCAATGAATCTCGAACCCGATGGTTTCTTTATATTGCAATCCAATACGCAGATTTTTCTATCGCACCTTCTAATTCGGGTCATACTATTGCTGCCTTTGTTGCGTACAATGTGGCGTCGGCACATCCATGAGCTATTGGGTAAAAGGACTAATTTTGGTGGCCTAGATTTATCTACAATTGACAATCGCAACGTGAAAAAAGGACCAAAGATTCGTATCGGTAGTCCCGAGAATATAATGCTTTCTCCTTCCAAAACCTCGTTCCTTCGCTATCGTGATGATCACAGTGGTCCAAAGTAGATAACTGTACGAAGAATGCACAGAGTGCAATACGCCATTATCCTAAGTGCGGGGTTTTTGAGGATCTAACTAACTAGGACTTGGCTGGTGTCTGTAGGGAGGATATCCCAAAATTGTCAGAAATTTGCAAGCTCCTTTATGACTTGCGAGATTGCAGTCAGTCTCATGACTTGTCGTATCACAAAAACTCCGCTAAATACTTCGATTTCTTCAAACCACCACTTCTTTTTCGCTTACTACATGAAACTGTATGTAGTTTCATAATGTGTTTCAGGTACCTGCAGTTTTGCCTGAGACATGCATTTTCCTACGCTTATAACCAGACACTGCAAGCAATCACTCTAAAATGCACTGGGATACTTTCGAGCAGGGAAAAATGGACTGGTGCTATCATTTAGAGAACTTCAGGACTCACACTTCCCCTGAACTCTGGGACCGATATACCTTAAAGAAAGATAGACAAATAAGACCGCTGAAGACGCAGGAGCAAAAGTCACTCGCTTCAGCTCACCAGCTGCTCTACGTTCTAGGGGCATTTGATGCTATGCTAGAGGACATTGCTCAATTGCGTGTTGCAATGGAGAAGAATAATTCGAGTAATGTACGATACACTGTGTATCAAGACATTCAGACTCTGGAGGATGTTGGACAACTCTCGAGTGAGCTCAAGCCCTAGCATTTGGAGAACACTGCATTGAGAACTTGACCATTTTATTGAGGTCTAGAGCAAGATCAGCGATTCATCGATGTAGGATTAGTCTAGTTCGTACATTAACATATCTCATAAAGAAATTGAGATTGCTGTTTGAGTACGAGAGAAGTCGTTTTACCATGGCGAGTTACCCCACTTTTAGTAGATCGAAGCACGTCTATCATGAGCTTTCTCTTAGGCTGGCGTGGTTCCCATTTGGCCGCCCTGATGCAGGTACGCCTTCATTGCAGGTACGCCTTCATTGCACATGAAACCGACTTCATCGAGCGTCTTCGTGCGGTTAAGGACAGGCGGATAGATATAGCAAAACGTTAGCTAGCACTAACTGTCTTCTAATTAATGCTTTCAAAGCAGGGTGTGGTGGGCACGCCGGTAATAATACAAAAAGCGGGTTGATTTCAGCCGTGAGTGAGTTCGCCGTTGCACACTGCTTCAAAAAAAGTCTTTCGGAACAGTACGTCACCTGGTTGGATCTCGTGGTGCCCAGGTGTTAATATGCGGGTAACCAATCGCAATAACGGAGCAGTCCGTAGGGCCGTACTTTTTGTCGTTGGGATTACGACTGGCTGTACAGTTGTCAGGAGGTCTAAACCCCCCATGCCTTTCAGAACCGAATGCACATTGAATAGGCTAACTAGCGTATCGTAGTACTCGAGTCTAAACCTCTCTAGTATGCGAATGTCGAAGCTGAGAGCCTGCATGTCAGACGCACGCGATCTGGGGTCAACGCAAGATATCCGGCATCTCCGCAGCACACGATTTTAACCGCCATAATATTGAAACTCTATTTTCTTTGAGGTTTACTTCTTCTTCTACTGTCTAATTGTGCTTTGTTTGCTCCATGAGTTGGAAATAGTCGAGCTGCATGCACGCAAATGGGGAGTACGTTTAGGCAGGACCCAATTGTAGGAAGTGCCATTTCCTGGAGTCACTGCATATTGTAGTGCTTGTATCATAACCCTGGAAATATTGGGCACTCACACCCGTTTCTCCGAATCTTATCGCTTAGAAGTTAACGATGATGTCATGGTAACGTCGCGGATCAACGAGTCTTGGCACCAATAGAATATCAAGTCTTCATTAGGCTAGATTATTTCTTTGTCAAGCTACTAACAGATGGGATTGCCGCGATGATGACTGCCGCGGGATGTCGAGTTATGATAAGTGGCTGATGGTTACAACCAAAAATTCTGCCTTAGTATACCTCGTTGAATGCAACGTACTTCGCCCACTTTTCACTTCGCGGATAAGCCACATCTGCAGGATGTGGTGTCCGCAGCAAGGGGATACTCACTAGGAGGTTTGTGAGGTGCCACTCAGTGATCCATTTCTCCTTCCAGTCATTGACGATTGGTAGAAATGGTGACCACTCTCCCGTCTGATTCGAGTATGCACCTCCAATCATAGCGTCACTACCGACCCACCAATTACTAGAGACGTACTGACGTCTGCGAGCGAAATGCCAACATTTCGAGTGGTTGCATATAGCCGAATTGAAGAGGTTGTTGTCAAAGTTAGTCACGGACGTGATAACTCCTAGTTCGCACGTCAATAATTTATAATTAGCGTTGTGATGATGCTTGGATACGTTCCATTGTTTGAACACTCGAACCCCACTATATGCGGTAGGCGTATCAAAGTTCAGCCAACAGAATCTGGCGGCATCTTGAGCTGCTGCAACCAAAATCAACCTTATTATTAAAATCAGCTTCATAGATGGTAACACTAGCTAAAAGTATTTATTTATAGTTACAACATAATGGGGTGCCAATGTTGCTAGTATGACAGCTTTGACACCAACGGACCGAGATTATCTAAGAGGAAATATATTGCGGGCCTCTTGGCAAGCCCGAGGTTAACTGCTTTCATGTACCGTCTTGGCTGGTTGACACCCAACGGGCGCGACCATTTAGTTGCCGTTATGGGTGAGTTCATCGGGTCTTACCTTTGTCTGTTATTCGGCTGCACCATTATGCAGGAATCGGCTACTATGGGAAATGATGAGCACATGAAAGTAATAATGGGGGCAATTGGATTTGGTTTCTCAATGTGCATCACCATCTACATGTTTAACGATGTGAGTGGCGTCCATTTAACTCCTCCTATCACTATTGCGCAAACTTTAGCCGGGAAATCTCCCTACATACGAGTATTTTTCTTCATCCCAGCACAGATTATCGCTGGTATCGCAGCGTCGTATTCAGTGGATGCGTTGACACCTGGAGAGGCTGCGTTTGCTCCAAGACTAGCGGAGCATGTGACGGTAGCTCAGGGTTTTTTTATTGAAATGTTTGGGACATCGATGATTGTGCTACCGGTTCTATTTATTACCTTGCATACCAAACATGTCACCCCCGCTGTGGTTATCATAGCACCATGTATCGGGATTGCCGGGTTTATTGCCCACATGTTTAGCTTGTATTACACTGGAGGAAGCCTCAACCCTGCCAGAGCTATTGGCTCTTGCTTAGCAGACAAGCACTCTTTTCCTCCGGGATTTTGGATATACATTATTGCTCCCTTAGTGGGAGCAGTTCTCTCAACTCTATTGTTTGAGCTTTTACTCGCAGTTCGGCTCTCAGGATATGTTACTCGCAAGAGAGGAAAGCAAGCATTTGTCGCCTAGTTATTTATTAATACGAAGCATCGTTGGTACCGTCTACTGTGGCGGCAACGACCTAGTAAAATAATATGATAGTCTATCTTCTGTACAGCAAAATAAATAGCATGTTTTCCCTTGGAATTAGAGCTTGGCCTTCTCGTCGCGTGCAACAGTGCATTCGATCAGACCGTTGGGGTCAGTAGAGGGAAGTAGCACCTCAGCATCTTTGCCCTTATTTTGGAGGCCCTTATGCCAGGACAGGTCGATCTCCATGTAGTGTTTGTTGGGCAGAGCGTACTTGACAGTCTCAATGTCGGGAACTTTGTCGAGAATGAGCTTGCTCATGTTGTACATAGTTGCTTGAACCGACGCGGAGTCCTCCAAGGCGAATACCTCCAAGGTAATGTTGCGAGCACTGTCGTATGCATTGTCAAAAACTCCTGTGGAGGCCTGCTTCTCAACGGCCTTCAAGTCAGGAACGGTCTTGGGGAACCAGGACCAAGTAGCGTTGATGTCGGTAGACAAGAAACGGTCCCAAGTTGGCTCAAGAATGGTATACTCACAGGTGTTGTAACCGTGGAACTGAGATCCAGTGGACTTGAGCACAGTGAGATTCTTGATACCACTGACGATCTTGAAGGGTTCTGCCTGCTGCTTGTAGAGGCTGCACGTACGCAATTCACCCTGATTCAAAATGAACGAATGAGGATGGGGTTTACCCTGAACGTCGTAACGCTTCCAACAAAGCTGTTCAATGTCGACATGGACACCAGTAATGTGGTCATATCTAGTAATGAAGTGCTCAGCAGCGCGAGCAGCGAAAAGCTCAATGGGCCAAACCTCGCCTTGCTTGGCAAGAATGTACAAGGTTTGCTTAACAGTATCAGTAGGAACAATTACAGAGTTATCGGCCTCAGTATAGGAGGTCTCGATGGCGCCCTCCAAGAGACAGCGCACACGCATCTCGATAACATCTTGGTGTTTAGGATCCTGGGGGTCGCGCTTGACCTTAAGAAGGCGTACGTTGGCTTTACCATAGCGAGCAGAAACAACAGCCATTGTTAGTTAGTGGTTTATTGATGGTATTCGTAGGCTATATATTTTGGAGTACTCAGGCTAAGGGTTCGGCGATTTCCTACTACATGCAGCTTGCATTCCATGGACCTGGAAACGATATCGCTCGGAGATAGGCAGTTCAATGGTGAAGAATTTTACGCATATCATTTTATGTGCTACATGATCCCTCTGGTCAAAATCCGGGGCCAAATAATTAAGAATACACGGAACTAGTTCCACCACCCACTATGCAGGATCATCCCGGTTGCAGATACCCTACCTGTCTTCATCTCGGCAATATGCGACTCAATGCACGGGAGCAAGTGTACAGGTGCGTACCAGAGACGTCATCATCTGGGGTGCAGTATGTAGACAGAAAAGCACTTACGATTATGGCTTCAGCAGGTTCACCGAGGTTACGGATATCTATGGCTTTCTAGCGACTAGTGCTGGCGCTTGTGG
This sequence comes from Wickerhamiella shivajii, assembly GCA_030585105.1. NCBI lineage: Eukaryota > Fungi > Ascomycota > Dipodascomycetes > Dipodascales > Trichomonascaceae > Wickerhamiella > Wickerhamiella shivajii. The sequence continues at coordinate 707,924 of JAJMCH010000001.1, read as the reverse complement.
GGCCAGAGTGTCCGCATTCTCACGCGTCTCGGCAAAACCCGATCCATCACATATTGAGTCCTTGTGAGGCTAAATGTCACTTAGTAATCTTGCTCGGCAACCAGAGTGCGTTTATCTTATCGAGGCTTACTTCCTAGGATTTGAGTCGCCCGATCTATCAAGATAGACGCACGACCACACCCTGTACCACCCGCTGTTATCAAGGCATTAGCAGCATGCCCGAGCAGGCAAGAAGAGATAAAAAATAGAAGAATATCCCGCAATTCAAATTTGTTCCACGAATCTAATTGACCATTATATGACCATTCCAATTCCATGCTGAGACCTGCCATTTGGGGACGCGTCCGACCTCGATGCACGATCCAACCGCTACCGAGTAGTTGACGTATGACATGTCCGCAATTTGATATGTGATCTGAATGGTAAGCAAGATCCGTGGAACTGGCTATACCAAACATTGGGCCATTCTTGAGCATTTGCAAAGACTGTCTTGACCGTCTTATCCCGTATGCTCTAAATAATATAGGAATATCTCGAAGAGTGTAGTCTCCGAGCTAGAACATCTACGATTGGGTTCACGATAATTGCTGCAACTTGCCGGTGTACTATTTTCGGCGCCTATTGACGACGCAGCCCGCCACCCTCAGCCACTGGCTTAATTGGCTGGTATGGTATGGGCAAAACTTGAAAACAGAATCAACGAGGACGATATTCTACTTTATGATTTCAGCCTAACCCCTGAAGGATATTGTCTGCAAGTAACCGACCTCCTCTCGCTGTGGGAGGAGTCGCTATCTGCCGAGGCTATCATTGAAAGAAACGCTGATAGTGGGTCAGAGATCTCTGTTGAGACACCTAAAGAGCGATCGGGGTTTTTTAAGACTCTTGAGTTGTATTTACAGGATGCTGTAATTACTTCTGGCGAAGATAGCAACCTGGTATTACAGGTGTCGGGGATCCTTGAGTCAACTGAAATTCAATGGACTTTTAGGCCCACAAAGCGGCCCGATACCGAATCTGCTCGTCAAATAAAGGCGATTGCATTGGACCTGATCGAAGTGTTAGCCTCGGCAAGTGAGCAGATCGAGGATTTCCGTCGGAGCACCAAAAAGATCGGTTACCACGTTCGCCAAATGTCGCGAATGTGCACATACGATCCACCCAAATATAGGGAGCAATTCTACGCTTACGCTGCAGACACTCTTTCCTCTGAGCCGAGCTCAAGTTCCTCGCAAATGCACTCATCGTTGTCCATGACTATACCAAGCTCTCCCATTATACACGCAGAGTCGTCAAGTGCTCACAAGGATGAGATAATTTCTAGAGGGCTCGATTTCGCCAGAGCCCACTGGCCTGAGCATGATAATTTACCACACGATGCGGACGATGATGCCGACGTCACTATAACTGCGTTGCGATCAGATTCAGTACAGGAATCAGAGTCCTTAAAGCGCAGAGAAATGGCTGAGAAGCTCAAGTCCGGCAAAAAGAAGCGCAAGCTCTACATTTAATGGGAATAAATTACTAGCGCGAAGGTGGTGTGTAGCACTTTGTATAAGCCTCTTGCACCGCGTCTATGGCTTTTCTATATCGAGGATCATTGTTGGAAAGCTGGAGACAAACTGAGCCCCATGCATCTATGAAGTCTGCCCAGTCTGATTTAGACGTGGGATTTGCTTTGATCTTGTGGAGGCGCTTGAAAGTTTGTCCAGGAAGAAATTCAATGAAAACAGCAATCTTGAAATCCTCCAACCTTTTCAGCAGCGACTGGGGTGTGATTTCCTTTAGAGGTCGCACATAATATTCATATGCATCTTTATCGTACACTGTGCGGAGCTTGTACTCTATGATAGCATTGGCATTTTTCAGTAGCACATCTTTGATTGCCCGGTCGAATGAAGACATTGAGCTAAATTCTCTCTGGCCCAAAACGAGGGGAGATGGTGGTCGTGTATACACCTCATGCAAGTCGTCAATATCCATGTCAGCGTCAAGCGTTGGAGCTTCGGCAACCGCGTCAACATCCATAGATTCTTCCTGTGTGGGGATTACTCCCGCCTCCTGGGCGACTTTTTGTGCAATTAGTTCGGCAGTGACATGTCCATGACAGCTGACGGTCTTGATGGAGTTTGAAAGTGCCTGGACACATAGGTTGACATCATTTGATAGTAAGACAACCAAATTCCCTTGTAGCTCAAAGTATCTGCAGCAGTCGAGGATAGATGCATCGGCCTTCAAACCAGTATCGATGATCTCTACTAGCCTCTGGCCACGAATATACTTTGAGGAGTTGGCGACTTGTTTAAATAGCCAGGTGATAGCTTGTCGCGCCGCAACTGCTCGCGCGCTGGTGCCCTTCTTCAACCCATCGAGTTCATGGCTAACAGTGAATGGAACAATAATTGTATGCTTATAGTGTGGTGCTAGCTCTAGCAAACGTTCCACTATACTCAGATCATGTAGCAGAAAGTTGGTGTCTAGTACCAAAATAGAACGCATAGTTGCAAAAGTAGGGCAATAGGGGAGCTCCATAGGCAAGGGTTTGGCAATTTAAACAATTATCTTAATGATGTTGCATGCAACATTTATTTGATGTTCCTTACGTACTGTCCTATCGATTCACGATGGGTTGGGATCAGTCAGGTTGCTGACTCCCATGTTGACTGAAATTTTCCCTCGCTTCGCCTGCCCTAGCCCAATATGCGGGGTTATGTCAGAAGCAGGAACGGTTGCTTCGTACAGTGCAACCTCATACTATTCAATTGATGAGTGATTCAGAAGTTGATGTACAGTACATCTCGCACCATGCTGCGAATGCGTGTATCTACACTTCGTATGTTGTTTTCCTTATCATGGGTCTAGTAGTAGCGTACATTTTTCGCAATAGAGGTGAATTTTTAGCAGGACATCATACTAGAAAGCATTTTTTCTTGGCGATGAATTTCCTAGCTTCTGGTAAGTATTCAAACTCTCTGAGGGAGGCGGGTGCTCCATTCTTACAATTTTGGCGACAATGGAATGGCCAGCTGAGAGAAACCGCTTGAACTCGATCAGGTTAATACCTGCGTGAGCACATCCCTAGATCTGTACTAATTTCTCAGCTTTCGGGTGCGGCATTCTCGTCACCTATCCGCAAGTGGCAGCGTACCTTGGAATCCATGGTCTCTTTGTCTACGCACTTGCAGGGGCGTTCCCGCTATTCCTTTTTTCCTTATTCGGCCCAATGATCCGCAAGCACGTACCGAACGGGTTCGTGATTACCGAGTGGGTTCGATACCGCTACGGCGTGAGTGCTTCGTTGGTATTCAGTGCATGTACTATCTTGACTCTCTACCTCTTTTCTGTTGCAGAGCTCTCGTCTGTTCAGGCTGCCATCACGACGATGACTGGTCTTGACGGTCTCCCTGCACTGTTGGTAGAGAGTCTTTTTACCGCCACTTATACAAGTTTTGGAGGATTCTTTGTCTCATTCTTTACTGACAACATCCAGGCGCCAATGTTCATCATATTGCTCATCATAGCCATGATCTCCATTGGCACCACTGTGCATATCGATCATTCACTAGTAGGACCGTCTGGTCTTTTGAAGGCCAATTCGGTGGGCTGGAAGCTGATCTACATACTGGTCGTTGCAATCACGACTAATGATTGCTTTTTGGCTGGCTTCTGGATGCGAACGTTTTCCGCACGTAGTGATAAAGACCTCCTCATTGGGTGCACTATCGCCGCAATTGGAGCGTTTGTTATCTGCAGTGCAGTTGGTGTGACTGGACTCATGGCGATCTGGTCGGGGATTCTCGATCCCAACAGCGAGACGTTCTATGAAGACAGCTCCTATGCATTTTACTACGTTTTGTTGGAGTTACCTAAATGGATCCATGGGTTCGTGCTAGTTTTCGTCGTTTGTCTTAGTACCTGTACTTTTGACAGTCTGGTGAGTGCGCTGGCCTCGACAATATCCAACGATTGGTTCCGTAACCGCGTGCGGGTTATCTATGTAAGGTTTATCGTGTTTGCAATGATGGCACCCATTATTGTAGTGGCTTTAAGGGCTCCCAATGTGCTTAATATTTTCTTGATATGTGATATTCTTTCCGCATCCATCGTTCCCACGGTATTTTTAGGCCTGAGTCGATGGTTTTGGTGGTTGTCGGGCCTCGAGGTCATCACCTCTCTAATCGGGGGCATCCTTACGGTGTTCATCTTTGGCACTATATATTATGGTAATGCGTCTGACGGTGGTGGACTGATCCTTCTAGAGAAGGGGCTCTATGTTGATGATTGGGCTGCATTTGGCACCTTCGTAGCCGCGCCAGTAGGGAGCTTGATTGGAGCATTTGTGGGCCTAGTGGTAAGAGGGCTTACGCTGTGGATAACCACTGGCCGTGTTGGAGCCGTATTTGATCGGGATAGACCGCATTTCGATGAGAAGTTCTGGGCATTTGTGACTCCGTCCAGCCCGTGGTATGAGGGTAGACCAAATTGGTGTCGCAAGCTAGATTATTATCTCTTTGTTCAAAAGGCGGAAGAAGAACAGGAAAAGGGCTTTGTTGGCTCACCTGTGAGTAGTTTCAAGGCTGCCCCAAACGTTCACGAAAGGGATTTATAATTTAGACTTTATGGAAAGCAGACAAAAGTAATCCTAATATATACGTAGTTATACAATCATGATGTGCCAGATGGAACATAAGGCAGCTTCGTTACGGACTGCTTTTTGGTGATGCTCAAAGGAGGCATGGGCTCGATATAGCTTAGCGGTCGATTGGGACTCCTAGGAGGCAGCGAGGGCGAGTCATCGTAAACGCTGGAATTCGTGGAAATTCTCTTGTTTGGCGGCGGTGCATTGAGGACCACGGTGGAGTTCGGGGCAGTAGTCAGTTCATCATCAGAGGCAGGACTGTGTTCAAAATTCTGGACTGGCGATGCTAAAGTAGCAGGGAATGCCCCTGGCATCTTATCTTCCATCAATGGTGAGGCAACAAATGAGGATCTAGATCCTCTGGAGTCATTGTCGTCCTCGGCGTCAGCTAACCTTTCGGAAGTATAAGCTGTATTTTTACTTGGTACTGGTGGTGGCGGTGCAGCTCTAGCGGGCGCATCAAACTTGTTGGACTTGGTATCTGGAGTTCCTGGGATACCTGCGACGCCGTAACTTGCAGCTGCCGTGGCTTTGCGGGGTGGGGATGCAGCCACTCGAGCGGCTGCTGCTGCAGTGTTTTGGGCCTGAGCTTCTTGACTGCGGGCAACCATGGGAGGGGGCTTGCGAACATCGATGTGATTTACTTCTCCAGACTTGGGGCTCGTTTTCGAGTTCGAATTTTTGGACGATGATGAAGGAGAGCGGAGGGAAGAAGGGGACTTGAGTGGAGGGAGAAACGGGAGGTTCGACGCGGCCATTGACCGTGGTCCACTAGGAGACCTGCTTTGACTAGGGGACTTTGCAGGAGGCGATGTGTGGTCGCTCTTTGGAGTGCTGGGTAGCTTTGGTGACGTCAATGGGGGAGACCCGATTTTAGGCGTGCTAGCCTGAGGCACTGGTGGTGCGCTCTTGGCAGTGCTTGAAGCAGGAACTTGAGGCACGACTTTGGGCGTGCTGGTCGGGATAGGTGGCACAGCCTTGGGTGTACCTGATGAAGGAACTGGCGGCGCTGCCTTTGGCGTACCGGACATAGGAACTGGTGGTGCTACCTTTGCTGTACTGACAGGGGGAACTGGTGGTGCTGCCTTTGCTGTACTTGAAGGAGGCACTGGCGGCGCTGCCTTCAGGGTACTAGAAGCGGGTACTGGCGGTGCCGTCTTTGATGCAGTTGAAGCAGGTACTGGCGGCGCTGCCTTTGTACTTGAAGGTACCGGTGGTGCTACCTTTGATGTATTGGAATGGGGAACTGGCGGTGCGCTCTTCGGTGTACCCGACTGGGGGATGGGGGGTGCTGCCCTTGTGTTCATTAAGGGAGAAGAAGGCCCTGTACTGCCTGAGGAACGCGTTGACTTTTGAGATCCCGATCTCTGTGATGCCGATCTTTCCTGAATCTCTGGTTCATTGGGGTGGCGTGGTGAGGAATTGTGCTGGGCTCCAGCTTGTGCCATGTCCTGAGCAGCCTTTTCTTTAAGGGCATTGGCCTCGGCAGCCTTCTGCTGCTCTATCCTGTTCCGCTCCTTGGTCTGCATTTCCGCCTGCACGCGTTTTTCTTCCTGGAGCTTCTCATCGAGGGCCCGTTGCTGCTGCGCGACTCGCTCCTGCTGGATTTTGCGCTCCTCGGCGAGCTTCTGTTCTTCGGCGAGTTTTTCCTTCCTGAGGCGTTCTTCAATGCGGCGTAGCTCTGCCTCGCGGGCCTGCAGCTCTTTCCGCTTCGTCTCGATCTCCTGCTGGACGCGGGCCTCCTGTTCCTTGAGCTGCTGTTCCTCTCGTGCCAACTGTTCTTCCTTTAGGCGGGTTGCGGTTGCGACCATTTCCTCGGGCTGCATGACGCTGTAGCGGGCCTCAGGATCCATGAGTCTGCGGGTGCGGTGGGCCTCGTACAAGGTGTCGCTCGAGTCGCACAAGTCGAGCGGGTACACTCCCAGGAGCTGGTCTTTGAGCGACTCGAGGCAGCTGATGCTGTTGTCGCTGGCGTCGATCTCGGCGTACGGCAGCCGCGTCTTGAGCAAGGCGGTGCCGTCGCGGGCGTACACGGTGCCCGATATGATGTAGAGCGGGGAGTTATCGAGCTCAAATACTGGGATTTTGTAGGTCTTGAGGTCCGCGGCGAGGGTCTTGCGGGCAACTGCCAGCTCGTCTGGGGTCATTGAGTCGGCCCGGCTGAGCACTGGCACAATATTAGTGAGTCTGCTCAGTCGCTCCATAATCTCAATGTCGCGCTCCTTGAGGGGATGCCCCGGCTCCACCAGGTACACGATCGCGTGCACACGCGTGTCCTTGAACCGCGGGTTGCGCCGAATGCGGTTCTGCTCCGCCAGCACGTCGTCCATACGCGTCTCGAGGTCCCGCTCAATAGCGTCGATATCGGGGCTGATGTCGGGCTGGACCGCGAAATTGTGCACGTCGATGAGGGTAGCACTAAAGTCAGGGTGCGTGCACTCGACCGGGTGGTTCGTGAGCTTTGGGCCTTTGGTGTTGGCGCTAATATTAGGAGTGTTTACTTTTCGCCCCACCAGCGAGCTGACCAGCGAGGTTTTACCGGACCCTGGGGGGCCCAGTACGACAATTGTCAACGGGAACTTTCGGGCGGTGCGTCGCCGGCCGGTGGTTAACGACACCTGTGACGCTGCACTGGACAATCGCATGTGAAACGGACAACGCGCCAGCGGCAGCTAAGCGAGAGGGTAACGCCACAGTCTCGAGGAGCGACATGGGTTGGGGAGGCGACAAGTAGTAGAAGACTAACTAGCGATAATTCTAGGCTTGATACAGAGTTATGGGCCGGACCGGGTGGGGACGAGCAGGTTGCCCATATCGTCATGCACGCGCTGCAGGGGCAAGGGGGACAATGGAATCTGCGAGTCATTTGTGTTTGGGCGATGGAATGCCCGCACCAGCAATTCTTTGTGAAATTATTCGAAAATGCTGTTTTTAAGTCCGGGCTGCTGTTCGGGCCCCGACTCTTAACTTTTTTGTGCTGCGACCATCATCGGTGTATTGCTGCTTGAGCACTTGGTCGCTCATGTCGAGCTTCTCAACCGATTGGGGCCTGAGCTAAGCATGCATTTCAGGTTTCGAGACTCGGTAGCGTTCTGGCACTTTCTCCCCGGCGACAGCACCGACAAGATCGCAGCGTTTGATCTCGATCAGACTCTCGTCAACACTAAGAGTGGCTACACGTTTGCCCGCTCGGGGCGAGACTGGAAATGGCTGACCCCAGAGATGCCCGACCTGGTGCGTCAAGTCGCCGCTAGCGGCTACACCATCGTCATTTTCACCAACCAGGGCGGGGTGATTCCTCGCACCGACGCCAAGTCGTTCAAGAACCTCAAAGAGCGCATCGAAGCGGTGCTGCTTGGGCTCGAGCTCGACAACGTCCGAGTGTACGCCGCATGCCAGAACAAGCAGTCCATAAAGTACCGCAAACCGCAAATTGGCATGTGGAAGATGCTGCTCAAGGACCTCAGCACCTGCCCAGACGCTTCGGTGTCGTATTTTGTCGGCGACGCCGCTGGCCGCAAGAAGGATCACAGTGACGTCGACCTGGGGTTTGCACAAGGAGCTGGCATCCACTTTTACACCCCAGAAGAATTTATAGACGACAATGGGGTGGTGATTGAGCCTCCTGCCTCGAAAGCAGCCGACGCAAAGCCAGAGCCAGAAACCAAGCCAGACAGCCAGCCAGAGCCAGAGCCAGAGCCAACCACCCCCAGCACTAATAATGAAACAGGAAGTTAGATAGGTAGCTACGGAACTCTTGGTAGAATGGGAGTCGCCAACGCCGCCTCAATGTTGAGCCCTAGCTCGGCCCAGCTGTCGCCCTGCAGCATCGCTACCCCAATTACCACAGGCTCAACGCCGATCTTCCTTAGCAGCTGCAGCACTGCTCGAATTGAGGTGCCGCTGGAGATCACGTCGTCCACCACCGCCACTCGCTTGCCCTTGATTAACGGCACCATACGGGGGTCAATGTACAGCTTTTTCGGGAGCTTGGCGCTCGTGATCGACGTAATGTCCACCGCTAGCTCGGGATCATACCAGAATTTCTGCGAATACCCCAGAGGCACCAGTCGGTTATGGCCCAGGCGACGAGCGACCGCTTCTGCCAAGGGCATGCCAAGAGTCGGCACTGCAACGACGATGTCGACGTTGTATGGCCTCAGCTTGTCGCTGACGATGTCGGCGATCTTATCGAGGACTTTGAACGACGCCTGGTTCAAGATAAGGGACGCAATTCGATTCCCCGAGCCTGGGAGGGTGCGAATCGGCTGAAGCAGCTGGCAATCGCCCAGGCTCGACACAAACGTCACGCCGTCGGGCTGGATCCCCAGCTCGAGGCCCTGGTGCAGGTGCTGCCACACGTCCATACAGTCAACAAGTCAAGCTCGCTCGTCAATGCTTATTTATTTATGAAAATATAACGATATAGTAGTTATTCATGAATAATGCAAATGCAGTAAATAAAATTAAGGGGGATGGCAGGGATGCAAAAACTGAGGGAGAATAAGGTCAGTGGTCAGCTGTAGTATTTCTGTTGCTGCGGTTGGCGAGACCTTACCCCCAATGGGTTCTTTGAGAAAGAGAGACGAATCCCACCTTTTACAGAGTTAGAAAGTCCGAATCCATATAGATCCTCTAGGGCTCGGCCCGCATACACCTCGTCGTCAAACTCGACGAAGCACATTGGGCCGTTGGCCTTAGTGCGGAAGCAGAGCCGCTTGTATCCGGGTCTAGAAGAGAAAAGCTCCTTGAGCTCATCCTCCGAAGTGTCAGGAGGCAGGTTACCCACGTAGAGGGTGTTGCATGGCGGGTTCTGGTCGGCTGGGTTAGCGGGAGGCATGACGCGGCCGCCGTTTTGCATAATCGACATCGCCTTGGCCTTGGAGGTCGAGGGGCCGAAGGGCATTGAGACTTTCGATGACTCCCCACCGTTGGCGTGCGAGGAGTGACTTGACCCGTTACCAGAAGAACCTATCGAGGACTGCGCATTAGAGCTGTATACTGGCGACATGTCATGGATCGGCCGGTTTGGCACCGACGCCCGTCGGGTTGGCGGTCCCGGGCGGATCTTGTCCTCATTGTACACCGCATTAGCGGTTTGGGATGGCCGACGCGGTAACGGGAGCGCTCCATCAAACAGGCGGCCACCATACAATGGCGAGCTTGGGATGGAGAACCCAGCGCTGCCGGTGTCAGTATTAGGGGTAGAAGGGTCATCATTCATGAATAGGAACCGAGATTTGGCGGAGCCGGTGGGGGTGCTGACGCCGTTCAGAGGGCGCACGTCGCACTTGAGCATGTTGCCCTGGGGCATGGATCCGCCCCACAGGCTGCCAAACATGTCTGGTTTGTGCTCGAGCACTGCGGACGCTGCGGACGCGCCAGCGAGGGTGCGGAAGCGGGCAGTAGCGCTGACGCTGGACGCCGACCGCAAAAGGGTATCCTCGCCGGTCGAGGGGCGGTGAATCTCACACGACATGTAGTCGGTCGCGAAAGTGAACATGAGGTGCAGTTCTCGCTGGGAGATGTCGTTCGGGAGATTGGAAATATGCAATGTGGCTGCGGGGCGCATTCCTGGCTCAAATGGCCGGAACGCCGCATTTGTGAGGCATCCCAAACTGCTGGTGCGCGACTTGTTGAGCGGGAGCAGGATGTCGTCGTCGCTGGACCCTGCGGGCGGAGTCGTCCCGTCGCTGGACGGGCGAGCACTGGAAGTGAACGAGTTTTCCCAGGGATTCTGTGCATGCACATGCCCCGCCCTCGTCGCTACTTGAGGCGAAGAAAGCATAGGCATGAATGGTTCGTGAGAGGTCAGTTGGTGGATGGAGTTAAGATGGAAACCCACTTTGGGTGTCTCCCTAACCCTTTGGGTTTTTTGGCTGACCTAACCCAGTGACCTATCTGTAATGCAATGCATGGTACGGGAGTTAATTTCGGTGCGGGCAATCAGACCTTTCCTGGCTCTGAGCCCTCGGGAGCGAAACCTGCCCAAACAATCAATTGCATTAATCCCTGGGTTATATACGCCATCCCTACTTGCCAGTGGGCGTCAATCGAGCCGCGACCTGGGGGGCTCTGCACCATCATTGGAGGTTTAGGGTTACATGGCGAGACTGGTTGTTTTACGAGTGCAGGACGCATGACCACGGTGCTCTCTACACCTGCCATAATATTCGTGAGCATGTTCGAAATATGCGGCTGTCCCGCGGGGGAAATCACAATCATTCCAGCCGCCTGCATAGCTATGCATATTATTACACGATTGAGGGTAAGGGCTTACCGCTATTTCACATTTGGGACTACTCACAGCCGTCATCTCGCCAGCAACACCTGCTCTGAATGGCGTATTATCATAACTGACAGTATATCTACTTGCACTGGCAATTCCCTAAATGTACTACGTATACTTTGACTAGCCCGCTGCAGGCCTACCCCATCTCGCCACCGCCTACTTGTGGCTAGACAACTGCCAACACTCGCCCTATTGGACCCACTGCTTAATCGTTTGTACCACTAGCTTGTTGGCCGGGCCCTGTAGATCAAATACAATGTTGTAGTCGTGAATTCCTCCCTCCTCGGGGATAACGGTGTCGATCTTGGCATCGCGAGAGAACTTTTCAGACGCCCCAGCAAAAAGCTCGAGCTTGCCATACACACACACCGTTCGCGGGTGAGGAAGTGCCGCATCCCAATCACTAGCCGTTGCAAACTTTGGCTGACAAAGTTTATTGTTGGCATTGGTGCCTGCATAACGCTTCGCATTAACTATCAGCCATCTCTTTGCGAGCCAGTCTGTCTGAGCGTTGGTAATCCACGTTCCCTCTTCTTTAGGCAGCAGATCCAACCAAGGTGCAATTACATAAAAGCCCCAGAAATGCTGGTTGGTCTTACGCTCGGCAAGCAGTAATGCCAAGGAACATGCGAGGTTCCCACCAGCGCTGTCACCTGAAATAATAATCCGACTGCAGCTCGCAGCCAGCTCCTGGAACCCCTCGTAGCACTCTTCCAATTGCGTAGGAAACTTGAAGTACGGCACCACCGAGTAGTCGATCATGCAGCAGCTCACGCGCTGATCTTTCAGCTCTTGGCAGAGTAACCGGCACATGTCGACCTGAGCCGGGAGAACCTTGGTGTGAAACGCACCACCGTGAATGTAATAGATCACGGGGTCCTGGGCAGTGCGGTTCTCAACCTCATAGATCCACCTGATATTGGACTTTGCACCGACAAGAGGGCCATTGAAGTTGTTCTTGCCAATGTAATTTCCATAGAACAGCTTGCTGCGAAGTCCAACCACGAGAGGGGCGAATCCCAACGCTTTCTGCATGATCTCGTCACTACCGGCCCACAGCATAAATCTAAGGGTGTTGGACACTGACGAAAAGATCCAGCCCAATCCATGGCGGCTAGTTTGGAATGGGTAGCTCAATAAACTTAGTGTGAATACGCCTGGAGCGAGAAGTACCATCACGGCCACCTGAAACGTCTGAATCCAGCTCAACCGTTTTGCGTAAGGCAATTCCTTGAATACCTGGGGATCAAAGTTGTACAAAGACATTTAGGGTTATTGAGCCATGGACATGCCATATTTATAGCGGAATCGTCTACGATGAGATGCAGACAAAAAGCGGGGTACATGCGATAATCTCGATCCTTGGGGAGAGCCGCATGCATCCCATTCCTGTATATAGTGGATATTTCCAAGTCCATTCAAATCTATTGCGCTGATGAATTTGCAGAGCTTTCGTCTTGCAGAGAGATGGAAAGGCAGCCTGTGCTCAGCTCCGCCTCTATTGCTTGACAAACTAGGCGTTTTCATCAGTACGATTTTCTCTTAATTTACTATCGATACTTCGAATATGCAAGGTGGCCGTTAGATTAATAGCTGACATTCAAGCGTCTACAGGAGGCCAGGGTCATGCACTTCTCAAACACTCGATTACAAACGACTCAATTAGCTTTAGGTTTGGGGCGATCATATGGCGTTCTCTTCTGCTTGGGAGATGAGAACTTTCCGGGCTGCTTCGTCTGACGAGGAGGAGCTTTGAGGGCGAGTTCATCTTCCTCTTGCTTGACGCCATTCCACCACTCGAACCTCTTATGTACGTACTTGTCAAGATTCCAGTTTTTCCATACATTTTTTCCATAGACAGAATGCTTGACTTTTTCCTCATTTTTCACCAGTTCATTCGCAATGCGTTCACGCACAAACTTAAGCCTAAACGAGAACTGTGCCAGCTTATCGATAATGTGCGACCCGTAGACATTGCATGCCAGATCAACAGAGATCGGGACAAAGAGGTTCAGGAGCTTACGACGCTCGACCTGGTCTACCATCGGGTTCAGAAGAGCCTCAATGATATGGCTTTGTACTGGACTTGTGCATAGCGAATACAGTTTCTGACTGTCGTCGGCCTCGGTGAGAGCACGCACCGCCGCTGCTCGGTGACTTGTAGAGTGTTTGAGGGCAGTTTCGATGAATAGAGCTTGTGCTGTTCCAGTAACGTCGAAAATGTCTGCATCCTGCTTGGCCTTGACCACAGCATCAATTATCTGGTCCCGTTGAATGTCACTGGATGCCTCCAGCATCGCATTGAGCAGCGAAAACTCCCCGCTTGACACCAGCTGAGAGATTTCCGGCAGCAGCTCGCTCACAATCTCCTGCCGGGGACCGAGGTTGGACTTCAGGAGGCTCGCTACTACGTACTTTGCATGATCCCTTTGACTTAGCTTCAAAGTCTTACCGCTGAAATACTGATAAAAAGACAAAAGTTTCTTGCGCGGTAGAGCCCCAATAACGGCGTCTAGAAAGTGACAACCAGTAGACGAATCAAGCAGATGGTCGACAAAGTTATCCGAGCCTTTGGGGAAGATCGAGTCAAAGAGCGAGAACGTGGACTTTTTGGCTTGGACTCTGATGAGGATCTGTAAAAGAGGAGAGCCTAGCGAGTCCAGCGCCATTCTTCTCAAACTCGATTCATCGCGCCCTTTGACTAGCACATTTACCATCTCATTACCCAGGTCTGAGAAGGCTGTGGGTACAACTCTCTCACCGAGGTTGATCTGCTCCATATCTGTGAATTTTCTCGCAGCAACACTTTTGCTGGAGCGTAGAGATGTGTCGCTATCAACTGCAAGACCGCTGAGAATCAAAAGTGCTAGTCTCACTACATGAGAGGAGTACTTGTTCGTTGACATATCGTGAATGTTCTTCTCTACCTCCTCTAAAGTCATCAACAAAAGGTTCTCAATGCTGTTGAGCTCTCCATCAATGTCTACCTGGGCACCAGGATTTTCCTCCACATGTTTAGCTGAACGCCGTAAGAGCGTCTCGAGGCAGTGTGACGAGTACTTGTTCATCGACAATTTATAGATGTGGCCAGAAAACGCCTTGAGGATCTGGATCAATTGAGGATCGCTGGCTACCAGTATCAGCCTTTCGAGCAGCTTCGAACAGATCTGATTTGTAGCCAGTTTGAGCTCTTTGCCCTTGATCTCCTCGAACACATTATCAATGAAGTGCTGCCGCTCGTCAGCCAACAATGCATTCGTGGCGAGCGTTGACTCGATGGTTTTGAGATATTCCAACTCTTGTCTGTCCAGCAAACCAAAGAAGGTTGTCTCCTGATGAGCATTTGAGTACTCCTCAGGATCGCGGCTGTCATCTAGAGGGACAAAGTCCTGGTTGGCATCAAAGACAGGTGTTTCCTCGGTTTCTTGTTGTTTTTTGCTCTTATCTCTTCTTCGTCCTCTAGTTTTGCCCATTAAGATTTACTGAAGAAAAAATAATTATGTAACACTACTTACGGGCAGACAGACCAAGATACTTGGCCAAGGAATTGAAGCACGTTGCAACGTTGATTTCTTTTTCAGATCTCTCGGCGTTTTCGATGGCCTCTTTGGCTTCGGCCGAGTGTAGTGGAACCTCAGCCTCGGCAAGCATAGCTTTGACTTCAGTTACGCCAGGGGCAACTAGTTCGTAGAACTTTGCCAACTCAAGGATCTGTGAATCCTCCAATTTTTCAAATTCTTCGTATGTAGATGGAAACTGCTCGGGCAAATCACCAACTGCGTTCGGTACTGGATCAATGCTCTGCTGAGCTCTAGCGTGGCTATTTGAGATGCGAAGCATGCCCCGCTCGTCTAGGAGATCCAACTGACCTTGAAGCTCTCCCACCAGCTGCACAACGTCATCCTGCGTGAGTGTCTCGGCTTTATCCTCAGGATCCAGTTTCGCTGCAGCTCTCAGATCTTTGTTCTTCGAGTCCAATTCGGAGATATTCTGCTTTTGGCGAGATATCCCTAATTCCAAAACCTGCTGACCGGTTTTGGCCAGCATTCCCTGTTGCTTTTGCACCAGATCCCGCAGTTCACGGAGCTGGGTCTCCAGTTCCTCCACAGTTGGCATGAGTAAGCATCTGGTAGCTAGTTACCTTAACATTGAGCTCGAATGTGACAAGCATTTTCTAGGGTGAAACTATCTTGCGTTATTTCGACTGCTCAATCAATACTTTTAAAAATAGTCTTATTTACATAACGAGTTGTACGGGCAGCCAGGGGATGCCATTTACTTACGTGAACAGCGTTTTAAAGGCAGGACCAACGTGCTTGGTGACATCAGTAGTCACCATTGACCTTCCATTCTCTGCATAGGCCAGTTTCGATGCAGTTCGGGTAACCGAGCTAGCGGCATATGCAGCTACGAGAGACAGGTTGAGATCGATGGGATTAGTGTCCCAGAGCCCCTGTTTGTAGGCTTGTCGCCATCCCAGGAAGGTTGCCACTGCACCAGAGAGGGTGTCACCCTGCCCGCTTACTCTTCGTGGAGATCCCTCAAGGTCATTCACCAGAGTATCCTTCCCATTTGTAATAATGTCATGATCCCCCTTAACGATCAGAGTGAGATTACCAAGCTTCGATGCAAGCGCCTCAGCTCGTTGCCTCAATTGCAACTTCGCATCTATGTTGGCCGCAGCAACCAGCCTGCCAAACTCGACAATGTTCGGCGTAAGAATTGCATCTGCGCCTTTGATGAGGTCCAAGTTTTGTTGGATTACATATAATCCATCGGCATCAACCACCAATGGGAGGTTTCGATTACGAGCTTCCCGAATGATCTGCTCAGCTTGCGCAATCATCGCCTCATCTCGACCTAACCCAGGACCGACAACCACTACATGAATACGGTCCAAGAGAGCGGTGATTTTCGACGGCAATTTGTTTAATTGATATTTCTCACCCTCAACCAGGTACGGATGTACCATTAAATTCGGGGAATACCCCTTTATCACCACTCCAGCATCCTTGGAACACATTATATGGTTCATGTCTGCCCCGACGAGTGCAGAGGCCATGCAGGAGAAGTATGGAGCCCCAGTATAGTCCTCACAGCCTCCGACTATAAGGATTCTACCGAGTTGTCCTTTATGAAATTTGTCCAGGAGAGGGGGAATCAACTTGAGTGTCTCTTTGCGGATTTTACTGTTCATTGGCGAGAAGTCAACCTATGTAAGATGATGGGCGTTTATATAGCGAGGGGTTCGTAAGACCGAAAACGGCCTCCTCTAGTTCAATGTGCTGAGCTTGCCCAGTATTTACATGGATCTAGCTAATTAATATTATAATACCGGAACTGATGCAGCTCTGAGGGTGTAACTGCTCATTTGCTACTTGCTGCTCATGTACATGATATTACGTCATTATGCGTCTCTCCAATGACCTATAAAGGTGACGTTACGTGCTGAAATTTTGACATGCTTAGTGCATTGAGAAATCGTTCCGTTACTACTGCCTTGGGCGTTACCTTGGGTATCACTGGAGCATTCGTTGCTCACCAGAGATACTATGGATCTATTAGAGCAGAGCCTCTCGCCGCTCTTGATCCTAACCAGTTCGTCGAGCTGCCACTCAAGAGTGCCAAGGACCTCTCCCACGACACCAAGGAGCTTGTGTTCGACCTCGGCCCCGACCACGTTATTGGTGGTGAGACTGCTTTCTGCGTTCTGTTCAAGTTCACTAAGGATGGTAAGCCCGTCATTCGTCCGTACACCCCCGTCTCTCGCCCAGATACTATTGGCGAGGCAGTTTTCGTCATCAAGAAGTACAAGGATGGTGCCATGTCTCAGCACATTCACCATCTCCAAAAGGGTGACAGTGTCGAGGTCAAGGGCCCCATTCAGAAGTACAAGCTGGGCACTAACCAGCACAAGCAAATCGGTCTAATTGGTGGTGGTACTGGTATCACTCCCCTTTTCCAGATTCTGCAGAAGATTGCTGAGGACCCCGAGGACAAGACTAAGGTTTTGCTCCTCTACGGATCTCAGACTCCCAAGGACATTCTTCTCAAGGACGAGATCAACGCCCTCATCAAGAAGAAGCCCGATCAGCTCAAGGTCCAGTATTTCGTCGACAAGGCTGAGGACAACTTCCCCGAGGGCAATGTTGGATTTATTACCGCCGACGTCCTGAAAAAGAGCCTGTTCAAGCCTTCTGAGGACAACGTCAAGGTGTTTGTTTGCGGCCCCCCTCCTCTCTACAAGGCAATTTCTGGTAATAAAAAGAGTCCTTCCGACCAGGGTGAGCTGACTGGTGCTTTGAAGGATCTTGGATTCGACAAGGAGCAGGTCTTCAAATTCTAAATAGGTTATAAATTGTGCGTTAGTGTACTATCTATCTCAACATTATATTTGCCAAGTTTCAGGTGTTCATGTGTATATGGAGGGTGGCAGTCGCTGTGCATCGAGTTTGCGAAAACAACCGTGTGCGGCGCTGCAGTCGGTAAACCGAAATATTTCTCGGGTTATTCGCATTCTCTAACTGAATTCCAGCGGATCCGTGCCGGAATCTCCCGTGACTTGACAGCGAATACATGCACATGCACGCGATCCTTTAAGCAACAATGGAGCAAGGGGAGAACAGCCATTGCTACCGAAGAGAGCGGGTCCAATGGTGCCAAATCTCTGCCAAATCGGCTGTTTCATATTCTCTGAACCCCCACCTTTTTTAGGTGCTTCTAATCTTGGATATTCTTAGCAGAACGCTGATCGGTTATGCCTAGAACGACGTCTGACTCGAAAAAAAATTGCACGTAGCACATTCAGGGGGATCCAAAATGCTATTTCGAACTTGGTTCTTCCCGTATTCGACTCTAGAAAATTGCGTAGCAATTGATGCAACTCCCAAGTCCCCCACATCCTGCAGCAATATGCATTGCTGCAACACTGCCACATACGAAGTAGCAATGTCCTGAACTATAAATTTGGCTGATTTCCTCTCTTCTCTATCAACAAACATGTCTGACGATAACCGTAAAGGATTTTTGCAAAAGGCCAAGGAAGCTATCATTCCCGACGCATCCAAGTCTGAGGGTGAGAAAGCCAAGGAGGGAATCACTGGCGCTGCCGACAAGGTCGCCGGTGCTGTCCAGCCCAACGAGACCAAGGGTACCGCCCAGCGCGTCAAGGACAACTTCTAAACCACTTTATGTAGTTCTGTAGTCTTAAGACCCCGATTTTGGTAAATTTTTCGTTTATACAAGCTCCACAAAACCTTGTTGGACAAGCCTCTGAACCTCTGAGGCTCGTACATAGTGCTGTGAGCCCTTGACGAGGTTAAACACTCCGTATTCCCCCTGTATCTCGCCAACGTCTTGCAGTACCCTGACCTCAACGTACATGGACGTGGGGGGTTCAATTGAGCCAGTCAGGTCAACATCGGTCCATTCACCCTTGTAGTCTACGAGCAAGTCGCTATAGTTTCGCAAATAGCTTTGTTCCTGGCCGCTAAGGTCGTTTTGATTAGTCTCTTGGTCGCCCCACAGCTGTTCCTCAATTCTTTCGGTTCGGAGCCTTTGGTAAACCAGTAAGCAGCGTTTATTACGCCGAAATGCTAATTGTAACAGCAGATAAGACACGGTTTGTAGTCGATCTGCGTCAGTAATATCATAGCTTTCCAAGGTAGCGAGGATTTCCTTCTGCTCCTTAAGGATGCCGGTTATGAGTTCGTTATTAAATGCGGGAATTCTCCATAAATTTGCTGCGCGACGTGCCTCTTGGATTAGTTTATTCCCTATATCTCCATACATTCTCTGGAGCTACAGTGGTTATGACTAATCATTGAGATGAATTTCGCAGTTCGTGTTTATGCACACCACATCCTCCTGTGGCGGCTGCGTACTATTCCTGCATTGGGATGGGCGATACATAATGCAGGAACTACGCCATAACCCGTAGAATCACATTAGGTTTTCAATTCATCTAGACAAGAGTTGTCATCTGTATGCCGAGCGATTGACTGTCTCCACCTATCTTCACCTATCTTGCATTAAGGGTCATCAATCTGCTAGTGATGAAGTATTCGTTGCCATTCTATTAGAGAATTAATATTATCTATGACAATGATGACAATTAAATTATTTTTAGAAGCGGCGATTCATAAGAGGAGCACTGTTGGCACCAGTCTGCTTCTCGCGGAAGCGGTTCTGCCCGTAACCGCGATTGCCGTAACCGCCACGACCACGTCCACCGTAACCACCACGACCACGGCCACGGAATCCTCCGCCGCCTCTTGGCCGCACCATAGCGGCGAGTTTCTCGGGGATCTCCTGTTTAGCCTCCCTCAACACATTGACTAGGTCGCGGGCCTTCTTGGAGTCATCGTTGGTAAATAATGTGTACGCAGTACCCTTTTCTCCAGCGCGGCCAGTTCTGCCAATGCGGTGAACGTAGTCCTCAGAATTGCTTGGGTAGTCAAAGTTGACCACCAGGTTGACACCTTTGACGTCGATACCACGAGACGCAACGTCGGTGGCTACGAGGATTGGCATCTTACCACTCTTGAACTCGCGCAAAACCCAGTTACGCTCATGCTGGTCTTTATCACCGTGAATCGCTACTGCAGGGAATCCATCCTCACGCAGGAACTTGGTAACATCGTCGGCCACACGCTTAGTTCCAGTAAAGATCATGACCTTGCTTTGCTTGTCTTCCTTCATAATGTTTTCAAGGTAGTCTACAAGCAGTTTCTTCTTGTCCCAGTTCTCACAAACCTCGATAACCTGCTTAATATTGTGACTGGCTGAGAGCTCAAGAGAACCGATGGTAACCTGAATTTCATCTTTAAGGTAGTCGCGAGCGAGCTGCTGAACCTCCTTTGGCCAAGTTGCACTCCACATGAGGGTCTGACGATCGGGGCGAATCAGGTCGACGATTTGTCTGATTTGAGGCTCAAAGCCCATATCGAGCATGCGGTCGGCCTCGTCAAGTACGAGGTATGTGACGCGACGCAAGTTGGTTTTACCATCATTAACCAGATCGATAAGACGGCCAGGAGTTGCAATCACAATCTCGCAGCCACGGTGCAGCTCACGTATTTGGGGGCCACGGGGTGCTCCACCGTATACGCAAGTGCTGCGCACGCGGGCTGAGCGACAGAAACGCTGGCACTCTTCCTGGATCTGGCAGGCCAACTCACGAGTCGGTGCCAACACCAAAGCAATGGGTCCATCACCGTAACGCAGAGGAGGCTGGGCGTTGATATGCAGAAATGCGGGCAAGCAATAACTCAGTGTTTTACCACTACCAGTCGCAGCAATACCTACCATATCGCGACCAGACAATGCCATGGGCCAACCCTGACACTGAATTGCTGTAGGTTTCTCAAATCCTTTGGACTTGATCTCAGTTAGAATATAGTCGGGGAAACCAACCTCCTCGAACGTTTGTACTGGTTTGGGGATATCCTTTCCTCGCAGAGTCATCTGGTGCTCTTTGCGGAAAGCCTCGATTTCAGCGTCAGAGCGATCTTTTACGCTCTGAGCTTCTGAATAGAAGTTTTTCTCAAATTCTGGGAGCTTTTCATTCTCCCAGTCTGGTTTAGCTGCCTTAGGACCATCGAAGTTGTTATACCGGTCGCCAGAGCCATAGGAACCACCGTTCCGGCGGTCACCGTAACGACTACCGCGATCGCGGTCGCCAAAGCGGTCACCGCCGCCACGCCGGTCACTATAAGGCCGGCCTGAACGGTCACTTCCATTTCCATAACCTTTATCTCTATTAGAATAAGGGCGGCTGAAGCCATTGGAACGATCTTCACGTTGGCTCGTTGAACTGCTATTGTTATCGTAAGACATCTATCTAATAACCAGTTATTTCGTCGACATTAGTAGGCTGGTACGTTTTTTATAAGCAACCTTCCATGCACATGCATAACCCGTATGCATAAAAAATTTTCTGCACTTTCTCGATAGGATTCAGTTCTCAACTGACAAAATTTCTTGCTCAAGAATTGGCTCGCTGGCAGCGATCAACGCTTTGAGCCGTGAGATTACAGTTATCCTGGGCGCTGAGTGAGGGCCTTCAACTGGTGTATGCGCCCGGGTTAGGGGTGGAAGAATAAAAATTCTTCTAAAAGTAGTCAGCAGGCTCAATTTCTTGAGAGTTCCTTTTCCCACTAGCAATCTCATCGCAGTTTCTATTTAGACGTTTTATAATTGGCGAGTGGCGGCAATTGGTGTTATTCAAGGATCATCACAAGCTTGACTAAGAAATTCCTGACTGGGCAATGTGACTTGAGATGCGAACGTTTCTTCGCGAGTGGCCCCGGGGCAAGGGTTTCTAGGAATAGACCTAATGCACTAGAGTTCATGAATGTAGATCTGCTGGCCGAGTAACAGCTTATGCCAGGTATTCATTAAGGTTAAATGGACTAGCTGGGGATATAATAACTGATGCTAGAGTGACGCAATCAAAGTCTAGGCTTCTCAGACTTGCGCAGATCATCGACCAGGAAATTAGCCAAAACAACCGAGGTCGCCAGTACCGAGATCATGGGATTGACTCCAGACGCTGTGGGGAAGACAGATGTATCAATGATATGAACATTCTGGCATTCGTGAAGACGGCCCTTTTCGTCGACTGGCGCATATTTGGGGCCCTTATTGCTCATTCTACAAGACGACATTTGGTGAGCAGATCCGATACTAGTGCTGTATGGGTGGAGCACTACCTTTGAAACCAGTTTATGCCATGCTTGGTAGTCGGGATCATTGATTCTACGCTGCTCCTTCGGCTTGGAGCTATAGAAGGAAGGAGCATCAGGCGAGGGATAAATAATTTCACGAGCTCCACCCAAATACTGCATGTTTGCACCGTACAAGCATCCTCTGGAAAGTGCCCAAAGGTCATACTTGTTGGGGGTATATTCCACTTTAGGAACAAGAGGATCGCTCTTGTCTAACCAAACCCGTCCCTCGCCCTTGTCGCGAGTAATGATCAGCAGGCCAGAAGTGTGTTTGTACCTCAGACACCGCCTGGCATATTCGAATCCATCGTGCCAAGGTGCGAACTTGGAGATGAGCTGGGGCAGATGATGCATACTCTCAATCTTGGGACCATGATACTGGTTGTCGAGATTGTCAGCAATAGTAGAAACTGCGGTCATAATGGGATCATCGCTCTTGTTAACAACCTCATCGTGATCGCCTAGTAGAAGGGTGACAGGGTGTAACTTCAATCCTCTGCCAATGTGCTTATTGGTGAAGCCAGATCTCAGCAAGAGTGTGGGGGTATGGAGAGATCCAGCACTAGAGACAACCCTTTTTGAGCGAATCAGGTTCCGTTGGCCGCCGATGAGCGCCTCAACACCGATAGCTTTCTTGTTTGACCTCACGATACGTAAACAGGTAGCGTCATCAGCGAGTTGAGCACCCTTGGCCATTGCACCTTCAAGCCATACGCCGATACCACCTTTCTCGCCACTACGAAGTCCACTACCGTGGAACCTGTTATTGTATGGGTGCTTTCCTGTGTTCTGTGGGCATGCTTTCGCGGGGTATTCTAATGATGCAGCTGTGTCGAGCAGAAGCTTGTTGGTGAAAGAGTGGTCACGGCCAATATCAGTGGTACAGCCCATCTTGTCCATTACATAGTCGAGGGCATCGTCATACGCGGTTGAGGTGTACCAGGGGACGCCTGCCTCAGACCACTCTTCGCGAACTCCTTGGGTTGTGCGAAGAGAGCAGCTCCAGTTTACGGCGCCGCCGCCTCCAACGGTTGCGCCAGCCAAGACATTTGTGCTTCCATCATCTGACACCAAGCGAGCTTGCTGCTCAAAAGTGAGTTTGTCGACCTCAAACGGGTTTGTTGGCATGTCCTTTGGATTAACGTATTTTCCTTTCTCCAATATGAGCACTGAATATCCAGCGTCTACCAACTTGTGGGCAACGACTCCTCCACCGCAGCCCGAGCCTACGACAATTACGTCGAACTGAGATGCTCCAGAGGCCAATTCCACCTCCAAAGAATAGATTTTCGGGATGAAGAAATCCAGGTCTAGTAATTGCGTGCGAATATCGGTCTCGAAATCGAACCCAATTGCTTCGCAGGTCGCTGGGGACGCGTACACCCACGACAGAGTCGCAAGATCAATCAGGGAGCGCAGGAGCATATTTAGTGGTGTAATTGGGGAGGTTTGCCACGACTTGAGCAGCGCACAGCGCTCCTCTAGTGACATTTGAATTATAGGTTTGTATGAGTGCGTCAGAGGGAATGCTGCGACGCGGTAAGAGAGAAGGGACAGAAGCAGTGAGAATTTCCTTTGCTTCTCTGGTGGGCTTGCTAGCAGCAAATCCAGCGCTCTAGCACGGAATCCTGGCTGGTGTCCCGCGCCCCGTTCCGCCACTGTCGCTAGGA
The DNA here is from genome assembly GCA_030585105.1 of Wickerhamiella shivajii. Taxonomy (NCBI): domain Eukaryota; kingdom Fungi; phylum Ascomycota; class Dipodascomycetes; order Dipodascales; family Trichomonascaceae; genus Wickerhamiella; species Wickerhamiella shivajii. Next base: position 684,596 of record JAJMCH010000001.1, on the reverse strand, counting down.
GGGCCTTTGGCGCCTCAGGTAGGAGCCGATGGCTTTCCTGGGGCGACAAAGGACAAATCACAGCATTGGCCAATGCTTCAAATACCGCCCATTGGTTCTCGTGGAGGTTGAAACTCATCTTTTGATTTTAAGCTTTGGTTGAACGTGGCCACGGCCACACCCCCATGTTCCTTTATAGCTTATGTGGATAGGGCGGGGGACATACAGGTATTGCATAACCTGCATTACTGAAATGCGGGGTGCCTGTTTATAGAGAATAAACGAATTATATACGCAATACCGGTGCTATACATGGGTACATTTTGCTCGAGGAGAGGAATTGATCGTCACGGCTCGGGACTGATCCGGTCGAGCGGACTATTATACACCGTAATCACATGTAAATCTCACCTGAGATCCAGAGCTGTCGGCTATCTGTGTCCCAAGCGAGCTTAATTCTTCGAGCAACGCTTTAAGAGTCTCTTATTTGTCTGGCATTCAAGTCGCATGAGCGTTAGGTAGGCACTTTGTCATGCGTTCTCCTTAATCAGGCAAACATCACGACAGGATCACCGTGTTCGTTTGTAATTTTTGAGACATTGTGCAAACGGCTGCAGTGACCATGGGACAGAGTAAATAGAGTTCAGGGTTGCGGCTGGGTGCTCTCCTCTCGTCTGAGGTTGGGCTTGGCAAATATATAATGCGCGTGCAAAACTCAGCTGCTTCTTGTGGGCATCAATTGACGACCTCAACGCCACCGTGTGAGGCTGATCCGGAAGCACCAGCCACCGGCCAGCCACAGTCAATAACAACTGTTCAAGTATTTGCAAGTATTTAGTTCAACTTCCTTTCTAAAAATCTATTTAATTTTGATTCTTGGACACAATTAGAGAACCATGCGTCGTCGAATTGTCTCAGAAACGCAATATGGATCTCACCATGATAACATACAGACAATCTGAGGTAGTCATTCCGGGGAAGAGCAAAGCAACGTTCCGTAAACTCGGAAAGATTTTCAAAAGAAGAGACTTTTCGGATGATGTATCTGGGGTTTTCGCCTACGAGCCTCGAGAGGATCCCTATGTGCAGCACTATCGAAGCCCGCAAAGCGTCTACGCACCGAGCGTATGCGCACGAAGCATCCCAGATGCTCTCAAACCTATTCCATCAGATCATTGCTCGGTTGAGCAGTCGCTGAAGCAAGACTGGCAACCACATGAAAAGTACGGTGAGGAATACAGCGACTCAGACTATGCATTGGCGCCCCTGCAGGACGCATACGTTCCATTGAGGGTAAAGCCAAAGCTCTTTTCACGATTGAGGAAGCACCTTACATTGACTCGGCCGGATTATGCATCTGCTGTGGTGATACAGGAGCCCGACGAGTCTTCAATGTCGAGCTACGAAAAGCCCTCAATTGAAGAGCTCCCTCATGACCAGAACACACGCTGCCTCGAGGTTGCTCCCCATGCAGACTTTATCCGGTCTGTAGCCAGATACACAAGATTTATGGCTCCTCTGGACTCTCTGGCTGACGTCTACCCCAAGTGCCAAGGGGTCATCCTCATTGTCGAATCCATTACTATTCTCCTCATGCTTTACGAACTCAAAGTCATCATTGAGGGAGTGATGGAGACGGTCAGAGCAATCTGCTTGCCGCTAATTGTGGTGGGAAAACTACTAGCATCATTCTAATAGACTCATTAATATTACATAGTACATAGCATCTACTATCAGTCCCCATAGCAACTTTGAGTTTGCCGTCTTCCATATTAAAACCTAAAATGCAGGCACCAAGCTGCATGGACGGCTCAGAAATTCCCCACATCAGGTCATACATCAGTCGAGGCGACCCGCTGGTGGCACCGGATAAACTCTGCCGATTGCCGCCTCGGTTCCTCGACGGAATGTGTTGTGAGTTTGCAGTCACATAAACGATGATTACCCGAGCCACTTGCAGTCACCGACGGTCTAGTTCGCTATCCTCCTGCAGCAATAAAAACTTCTGGGTGGGTATTTCTCACGCTTTTTCCAAGTTTATTCACTCACTGCCGAGAAGCGTGCCTCTTTCTCTTCCCTGAGCGTTAGCTACCCCACTTACCCTAGCCTTTGTTGGGCTCCCAATATCGCAAGAGCTTATAGACTGCCACAACCATTAACGTAATTTCGCAGATGTCCCAATCACAGAAGGCGAGCAAAGTCATCAATATTCTGGACGAGGGCGACGAGGACCGGGGCAATGATGAAAACTTTGACCTCGTCGACGATATGGTCCGGTTCAGACAGAACCCCATAAAGTTTCTGGAGACTGTGCGCAAGTACTATCACGGGACTGGATTCAGAGGGTTCAACGAGTATGTAGGAACACGAATTTTCTACCCTGAGTGGCAGGATGCCATGATGAGTGTGATCAAGAGCCAGCCGAACTTGCAGAAAGCAATTGACCAGATAGTCGAGCGAAGAATGGACAAGGAGCAAGGCTGGACCTGGACACCGTCGCAGCGGGAACGCCGTCGTGCCCAGCTTAACACCTGGGTCAACGAGCAGATCTCGGAGATTGCAGCAGACTGCATGCCCAAGATGGCGAGCCGCAATCTGGTGAGAATGTGCTATTTTGTGGTTGCCCAGGTGTTTTCACGATGCTACAAGCAGGGCGTGCACATTAGCGAGGGAGACATCCGCCGGGTACGGGCCAAGGCGTTGGAGCTCGAGAAGAAGAAGGAGAGCTTGCTGGTGTTTCCCTGTCACAAAAGCCACGTCGACTATATCTCACTAGTTTTTGCGTTTTATCGGCTGGGGTTGTCGCTTCCAGTCACCGTAGCCGGCGAGAATATCAACATCCCCGTGGTGGGCGAGATCCTCAAACACTGTGGTGCCCTGTACATTAGACGCGGTAATTGGAAGGACGACCCTCTGTATGCACAGTTTTTCCAGGCTGCCGTTACCTCAATACTGCAAGAGGGCATGAGTTTCCAGTGCTTTGTCGAGGGCACGCGGTCTCGCACTGGCAAGCTGCTGCCGCCTAAATTCGGAATCCTCAAGTTCGTGCTCGAGGCGATCCTCAACGGGGGCGTCAAAGACGCATGGGTGCTCCCGGTGTCGACTCAGTACGACAAGGTGTTTGAAGGCGATACTTTTGCTACCGAGTTGCTCGGCCGCGAGAAGAAGGCCGAGTCGCTGTTCTCGTTCCTCGAGGCCTCGCAGATTGTGAACCTTGATCTGGGACGAGTGGATATTCGGTTCGGCGAGATCTGGTCGCTCAAGGGCTGGATCATGGAGCAACTGAAGATCGAGTCTGTCAACGCCTTCCCCCTTGAGCGACCGATATCCAAGGATCAAAACGTCCATCTGCTCCGCTCGTTCGGCTACCGCGTTTTGTCAGATGTCAACAAGGCCAGCGCAATCATGCCGTCGGCTTTAGTGGGTGCAGTGCTGTTGACGACTCCTAACCGTGGTACCTCCCGCGAGGAGCTAATTATTAGGGTGCGGTGGCTCATGGGCCGTATTCTCAACGCGGGCGGCCACGTTGGAGCACTCCCCAAGCCTATCAAGGACCTGACGAACAAGGATATTGGCATGATGGTCGATTCTGCAATTAATGTGCTCGGTACGGACATGGTGGCCAAGGAGCAAAAGAACCTGCTCGAGACGGTGTATTCGTCCAAGGATGAGTTTAAATTGAGTTACTACAGAAATCAGTTGGCGTTTTTGTTTGTGTCGGAAGCCATTACTTGCATCGCACTCTATACTCTGAACCGTCGCAATTTTGGCGCTACTCTGCCCCGAGAGCAACTAGAGACCAAGGTCAAGTTCTTGTCCAGTTTGCTTGCAAACGAGTTTGTCTACAAGCCTGAGGGTCTAGACATGAATCTTTCGCGGACTCTGGAGATTCTTGAGAAGCAGAACGTGGTGACGATGCGGGGTCAGGACGAGATCATTCTCAACGTCCAGGAGATCGTTCACGGCTTGCCGGTGTTTGACTTTTATTGCTACCTGGTGTGGCCCTTTATTGACGGCTATTGGAGTACGTGCTTGTCGCTGTTTGCTCTGCCTCCCAACTCTGAGATCACTGAGCGCGACTTTTTGAAGATGGCTCAGAAGATCGCTCGCACGTTGTATGCCGAGGGAGAGATCGTGCACTCTGAGGCTCTCAACAAGGAGCTGATCAAGTTCGCGGTGGGGAGATTCGCCTCAGACGGCATTGTGCAGCAATGGAGGACTGCCGATAGGAACGTCCCCATGATGAGTGTGACTCCCAAGTGGCAGCCCAAGGTGGACACCGAGGGCCACATCATGCTGGAGGGACCTCTTTACGAGCTGACCGAGGAGATCGCTCGCTCCAGAAACAAGAAACTCAAATATGGCGTGTTCATGAGTGTGAGTGCGCGGATGCTCGACATTATCCAGCCAGTCGCGGCCAGTATCTGCACTCCTAAAATGTAGTATGTAATTATTCTTTCTTCTTTGGTTTTTTCTTGCGCTTGTGCTCGGGCTTGTCGGAGGCCTCTTTGGGCCTGTCCTTCTGGGCAGCTCCTTTGCCATTTTTGTCGGACTTTTTGTGGTTGTTTTTCTTTGTCTTCTTTCGGGGAGGTGGTCTCATGGTCCAGTGGGCCGGATCAGCCATGTATTCTTTGTAGGTAGGGTCGCTAGCGAGGTCGCCCAACAGCTTGAGGTTCTGCTGGAGGGGTATGAACTGCACCGGCGTGAGCTCGATGCAGCTCTTGTCGCCGAGCCTTCCCCGCAATTGGGCGTTGAAATTCTGGCACAAATCATTCAAGATGTCGGCCTTCACCACCGCATAAAAAAGCGACTTTTCAGGCACAAAGTACGACCCAGTGGTATCCTGGACGTCTATCCAGGGCGCCAAAACCTGGCGAATCTGACTCTCGTCTTTGCTATCTATATTTCGAACCGCTATCCTCATCATCTCATGCTTTTGTTTAGACGGTTAATTGTAGTCAGCAAAATAGGATGGACCAGTGGGTAAATGCGGTAAATCGCATGGATCCGGCGGCTCTTCCTGGGTTGTTTGCTCTCAACTACCGTAGTAGCGATGTCCCAGCGATTCTGCAGAACATTCTCTGGGACAATGCAGTGGACATTGACAAGCTGCAGGTCCAGTCCAGCTGGCCGGCGATGCAGAATTTCGCTCGGGCGTATCTGTGGTGGTGTTTTTATATTAATCCCGGGTCTCCGCTCGATTCGCTCGACGCTCTCAAGCGGGTCTTCAACTCTTTGGTGCCAGCGTTGTCGCAGCCCAAGGGCGACAGCCTGCTGGGACTCGTCCAGTCGATTACGGGCGAGATCCTCGAGTTTGTTCCTCCCCAGCAGACGCTGTGGATGGCCCAGCCGCTTCTGCGGATGTTCAATGCCATTCAGGCGGACCGATCCGAGTCCAAGAGCCCGATTCTGCTGTTTGTGGCGGCTCGACTGTGCAGAGTGTACTTTTTCAACAACCAGCCCAGTCTCTGCGGGGTTGTTTTCAACAATCTCAAGTCTCGCGACATCTCAAAGTATCCCCTGAGCCAGCAGGTGGAGTACCGGTACTGGCTGGGCCGGTTTCATCTCAACCGTGAGGATCTCGACCAGGGCTTCAAGGAGCTGAACTGGGCGTACAACTCGTGCCTCGAGGGTAAGAACAAGTACACGATCTTTGAGTATCTGGCTGTCCCCGCAGTACTAGTGGGATACATGCCGTCGCCCTCTGCGATGGCCATTGCCAGTCAGGTCAGTCCAGAGTGCTTTCAGGCGCTAGATCTACTTACTAGATGCATCAAGGATGCCGATTGGTCGCTAATGTCTGCTATCCTGGCTAACGAGTGGATTCAGGCCCGCAGAGTGTGCCACCTGCTCGAATCCACAATGCCGCTACTTGTGCTGCGAGTAGCGCTCAAGACCCTGTACGAGGTTGAGAACTCGCCGAAAAAGCTCTTGTTCTCGCAAGTTCGTGCTGCTCTCAAGAGCTGCGGGTATCTCGTCACCGAGGACGAGGACTATTTATTAACCGAGTCTGTGTGCGTGTCGCTCATCAACGCAAAGTCACTGTTCGCCAACATCTTTCCTGCATCTGGAACTCTGACCCTGCGTCCTCGAGATCCGGTTCCAGAGTTGGAATTGCCCGTGTGAATTCGCCTTAATCGTGCAATAGTGGGCGTCTGACCCTGCATCGTATTACGGGCTATTTGGGGTCCCTGCGGAACTATAACCGCATGAGTCCCCTAGTTTACGGATATCTACTACTAATTAATTGATTTTTCACCTCATCGGCAGTTTTAGCCGCCATTGCATGATCTTCGTGGATGTCGCGAGGTCATGTGAGTAGATGCAATATATAGATAAAAAGCACTAGGGCTATCCTCGCGGGCATGGTTTTATTTTTCAAAGAGAAATCGGACATTCATCGATTTATTGAAAGAACTGTTCAAGGAGTGACTTTGTTAGACAATGCAGAGCTCTCAGAGCTCCTGGAGCAAATTGAAGCAAAAGGTCCCGATGGGTATGCCGACGCTGCCAAAGCCCTGAAATATTTCCTCAAGAATACTACTGGAGAGGAGCAGAATCGCACTATTCGTATTACCGGGTTGCTGCTCAATAGTCGACCCAATTTTGACAAAATTCTCGACAAGGAGTACGGCTTGGGGGCTCAGCTGATCCACGTGGCTGAGAAGGGCGAGCCACGCTCCAAGTTCCTCGCTCGCGAGCTGCTGAACCTGTGGAAGCTCGACGACGACAAAACTCTGCGGGAGGTGTCAGACCAGGTCAAGTACAAGAAAGCCACGCACCACGAGCCAGGGCAGTTTGAGAGCACCAAGATCGGGGCAATCAACCCCCTGACTGACCGCGATCGCCACTATGATGAAACTCCTGGAGACTTTCAGCCCGTCAAGTCTCACCGAGGCCATAGAATTCGCGACGAAGAGATCGCTACTCCAGAGCAGGTTCTAACCGTAGGGTTCAATATTCTCGATCACCTCCGCAACTCGGACGAGCCCGAGGACACTCTAGTGGCCAACGCCAAGGACGTGCGTCACCGAGCCCTCAACCTGATTTACGAAGAGAACAACAAGACTCACACTCAAGAGCTGCTGGACCTTAATGATCAACTCCTTGCGCAATTGCCAAAGTAATGCTATAAATGTAGTAGAGTAGCCAGAGTAGTGCTATGTATTAGAATAATTTAGTGCTGAAGTTGCCGCCACCAATATCTCCAGAAGCCACCGCTTAGCCACCTGTCATGCCGTCATTGAGCACAGATGAGATCTCCCGGTTTCGGGATATATTCAACAATGAGAACCCCCAGAACGGGTATCTCTCGGGCGATAAAATGGTGCGTCTTTTATCTAATAGCCAGCTCGGCAATGATGTGCTACAAAAGATCTGGCAGCTCGCCGATATCGATTCGGATGGAGCCATGGACTTTGACGAATTTTGTGTAGCAATGCGGCTTGTTTTCGACGTCAAGTTCAATAAAATCCCCGGGGTCCCCGACCAGCTCCCGGACTGGCTCGTGCCGCAATCGAAGCGGCACCTGGTGCTGGCAAACTCCGCTGTGGGGGGGACTCTGAGCAACTCTATCAATCTGCTCGACGACGACGACGAAGAGATGAAGCTGAGGGGCGATTTCAACTGGTATGTCAGCCCTGAGGAGCGGTCGACGTACGAGAGCATGTACTCGGTCAATGCGGATCCAATGGGGAAAGTGAGCTTTGAGTCGCTCAACGATCTGTACGAGACTCTCAACGTGCCCCGCACCGACATCTCGAGTGCCTGGAACCTGGTGAACCCCCGCTCAGACGAGAAGATCGACAAGGAGCAGTTTATTGTGTTTATGCACATCTTGAATCAGCGGTCGAACGGGGTGAGGATCCCACGCTCGGTCCCTGCGAGCCTGCGGGCCACATTCTCCAAACAGACCCCGAGCTACGACCTCAACTCGGACCAGGCGAAGCTGACCCCTTTGGTCCCCACGAAATCAGGCTCCAAAGGTGGTTTTGCCGAAGCATACATGAACCGCCTGAAAATGAATCAGAAACCGTACAGCTCGTCGCACGGCACAGACTTTGGCGCCTCGAAGGACGCCGATTGGGAGGAGAGCCGGTTGAAGCGCGAGCTTGCCGACTTGGAGCAGCTCATTGAAAAAGTGGAGCGGGAAAAGAAGGAGTCCAAGCACAAGTCATCCACGAGCTCGAGCATGGTGCGACGAGAGCTGCAGCTGCTGTTGGAGTACAAGGAACGGCAACTCAAAGCGTCGAAGAACGCACCCCAAGGAGACGCCAATTCCCTGGCCGAAACCCAGCAGGAGGTGGACATGATTAATGAACAAGTTAGTGCCCTGAGAGATCACCTAGAATCCCGCAAGGACCAGCTCAGAAACTTACGACAGGAGATTGATAGCCTTTAATTATTATCTACAATAAGCATACTACCATTGCGTGGCCGGTCGCATCTATCACCATAGAGGTCACGTGAGCTTCAATCCCAGACATAAAAAGATTCCCTGTGCTCGCTTATTAAGCATAATGACGGACAGCTTTATTTCAGATGATGAAGAGGACCTGTGCCCTCTTTGCATTGAGGAAATGGATATTTCCGACAAAAATTTCAAGCCCTGTCCGTGCGGGTATCAGATTTGTCAATTTTGCTACAACAATATCCGCCAGAACCCAGATTTGCAGCCGGGGCGCTGCCCCGCATGTAGACGAATCTACGACGACGAGAGCGTTGAATACAAGCAGGTGAGCACCGAGGAAATCAGACGAGAGAATGCCAAGCAGGCTCGCAGGGAACGAGAGAGGAAACAGCGCGAGCGAGAGCAGAATTCCCGGGGCCAATTGCACCCCAATGCGGATGGGGCCAGTAAAAAGCATCTAGCCGGCATGCGAGTTATTCAGAAGAATCTCGTGTATGTGATCGGGCTGAATCCCAGCATTCCCACCGAGGATCTTCACAACACTCTGCGGGGGGATCAGTTCTTTGGTCAGTACGGTAAAATTCAAAAAATCGTTATTAACAAACGACAAAATGCTAATGGTAATACGGGGATCGGCGTATATGTCACATTTGCTCGCAAAGAGGACGCTGCCAAGTGCATTGCTGCTGTGGACGGGTCACTGAACGATGGCAAGTATCTGCGAGCAGCCTATGGCACCACAAAGTACTGCAGCTCGTACTTACGAGGCCAGCAATGCCCGAATCCCAGCTGCATGTTCTTGCATGAGCCCGGGGAGGAGGCTGATAGCTATACACGCAGAGACCTGAGTGCGATGCAGCACCGCAATCCACCAGCTCAGCAGCCGCCAGGCCTGCCGTCTCTGCTTGCCGCTACCCACGCTCAGCCCGCTAGTCCTTCTCCGGCTCCTCAGCAGGTGGTGAGTGCCCCATTGCCCACATCGTCCGCGTGGGGAAAGCCCACCAAGAAGGTACCGGTGGTGCCAATGCGGACGCAAACTCCAGTGTACCCAGAGAAGAGCGATTCTCGAGCTCACGAGCCAGTGCTCGGGTCTCTCATCACAAGCTTGGAATCCCTGACATCTGTAAACTACGTGTTCAGCTCAGATCTCATTGACAGCAGTGATACATCGCTGCTGCCATGCTTTTTCGCATTCGACTTGACTGACGACGAGCGTAATGCAGTGTACAATGAGTATTCAGCTGAGGTGTCGAAGATAGAGGCCTCGAGGCTCAAGGCTCATCAGGAGGTATCTCAGGATAATATTGACGAGCGTGCATACAAACAGATCTCCCAGGTCATGAGTCCGCAGACTCCTCATGGTCAGCGCTCGATTTCCGGACTGAGCTCTCCACAAACTAATAGCATGCCGCAGCTTCATCATCAACCACAGCAGCTGCCTTTTCATGCACAAGTGCCCCAGCAGCCGGCACAATCACAGGATGCCACCCCCCCTCCACCCGGGTTGGTGGGAAACAGCAGCAATGCACAAAATAGTCAAGAGCTTTTGGCTCATTTGATGAAAGGCAAACAATCGGCAAGTTCTCAAAGTGTGTACTAACTTTATAACTTATTCTATGTTCAGATGTACTAACTAAGCTATTCAAAAGGTGTCCAAACAACTCGACCGGTTTTTGGAAAGGACTGATGATCGCGAACTCCAGGAGCTTCAGGCGAGTATCAATCGCACTCGAGCAATATTCCGCCGGGGCCTGCCGGAGATCCACACCGTGGAGAAAGACTATGTTCCAGCCGAATCGATCTACGTTGACGACGGGCTCAAGTCCACTGACCTGCCAACTCTGGAGCTAGTGGGCGATATTGAGCCTAGTGTGTGGGCGGGGATCGAGAAGCGGTCTAGGTTGATGAGACAGGAGGAGCAGGCGGGTGCTGAACTGGTTGCGGCCCAAAACAGCATCAAGCGCGCCCTGAACAAGCTCGGTGCCTAAGGTTGCGAATATTTCGTTCTTTGTCTTAGCTGATAGGCAATCAGCTTAAACTACAGTTTTACATGTCCTCACCAATGCGTAAAATAATAATACTTAGCCCTTCCAGGGCGTGAGCACGCTCCGCGAGTCGAAAAAGTCCTTGGGTATAAGTCCTGATGGGTCTGCTGATGTGGCCTTGCCATCGAATAAGATCTCTGCGATGACTTTTCCGGTGCCGGGAGCGTTATTGATGCCCCAGCAGCTGTGCCCAGTAGCCACTAGCAGTTTATCAACGTTCGTAGATCCAATGAATGGTCCAGTGCACGACATAGAGTCCACCACCGGGAGGAAGCACGCCTGCTTTCTGAGGACGCGGCCGCCTCTGATCTCGCGGCTGAGCTCACCCGCATGCTTGAACAAGGCGTCGCACTTCTCGCTCTCGGGGACGACCTTGTCGGCTGTCAACGGAAGCGGTTCAGCCGAGCCCTCGCCGGACACGAAGATTTCGTCCTTGCGGGCGTAGATCTCGGGGCTCACGTACTGGTGCCGCGAGAGCCGTAGCTCGGTGAACAGTGCGTAGGCGCTCACCTGGCGAGTGGGCTGTAGAGTGATGCTGTGGGCCTTGAGGGCCACCACCGGGCACGATGGCATGAGCTGTGAGGTCCAGGGGCCGGCAGTTACAATGATTGTGTCGGCCTTGAGTGTCTTTTCGGATGGCGAGTCCTCCGATATATAGCTGAGCCCCTCAGCTCTGGCGCTGGCTCTGTCGCCGTGGAGCTGGGTGACTCTGCCATGAATGATCTCTGTATTAGCGTTCTCCAGCACCTTGCGGAGAAGGTAGGTAGTAAATAGATAAGGGTGCACCTGGGCATATGTGTCGGGTCCCCCGAGCTTCTCGGCGTATGTGACGATTTCCGAGTCGATCCAGTCGAGATCAGGCGGGAGATCAGCGTGGACTTTGCGCTGGCTGCTGGCAGCCTTGACACCCTCGATGCTGAAAGTAGTGAGGTGGCGGAACCCCCAGGCCTCTGCTCCGTTATATTTCTCGGCCAGCTCGGCGTGCAGAGCAAAGCTGAGCGGAACTATCTGCTGTGGGAACGCTGAACGGCTCAGGAGGCCACCTGCTTTGCCAGATGCGGCACAGGCCGGGCGAACCGCTTCGAAAATGACGATTTCGTACTTCTCCGGATCGTAGGACGGGTGCTGGGTGATGAAGTAGGCACAGCACACTCCGACAATCCCAGCTCCTACGATCACAATCCGTTCTTTCGCCATGTATTGACAGTTACTAAGATCTGTAGCGTGGGGCAGGATGGGGTGATTCATGCAATGTTGCTGCAGAGGGTGCCGATATTTGCGGTCCCAACCGAGCAAGATAATTGGAGCGAATGGGGGTTCAGTAGCGGCGCTGCCGTGGGAGCCTGCAGGTTCCTGCATAACTACCATTGCTTTCATGCATAGACGTGGCGACGGCGCGGCGCCGTGGATCAGCCAGATGCTCGATGCGGAGCGCGTGCGAAGGCTGTGGCGAATCGACAGACAGATAGTGGTTTATTGTCTATAATTGGCCTATCTGGCCGCGAGGGCCGCGGCACGCCAATCGTTTACGGAGTTTACTTACCAGCATCAGGCCAACGCCTCAATAAATATTAAATCACAATCACGAGCACCAGCAGAATCACCAGCGCAATTATGAGTAGTGTGATGCAACATGAGCTCAGGGTCTCGCTGTTGTGCCTCAGCACGTAGTCCACCCGCCGCAGCCCCTGCCGCAGACGATCTCCAGTGCTGTCGGCCTGCTGCTCAAAGTCGTCGAGCATAATTGCCTGGTCCTCCAGCTCGCGGCCCATGACGTTCGCCTGTTCCCGCAGCTGCGTCACCGTCTCGTACACCGAGTCGAGGATCGTGTCCTGCTCGGCCACCTGCTGCTGCAGCATCATGTCCCTAGCCCCCTGGTCCATGTCGACGGTCTCGAACCCCTCGTCGACCGGGGGCGGCTGCGACGTCGGCTTCACCGACTGGCGAATGTCGGCGAGCTGCTGCTGCACATCGCTGACCTGAGAGTTGATCTGGCCCACCTGCTGGATTCGCCGGTTGATCTCGGTGACGTCGACCCCGAACGCCGCTGGGTCCTGCTGGGCCGCCGCAATCGACTGCGACAGGTCGTGCACCGTCTCCGTCAGCTCTTGCATCAGGTTTCCAATGTCGACGAGCTTGTCGTGGGCAGGGTCCAGTTCGTAGTCGCCTAGTTGTTTATTTACACTCGTTAGCTGCTGCTGGGCGTCCCGCAGCACCTCCTGAAATGGATCCATCGCTGGCTTGTAGTAATCAAAATGGGTCGCCGTAAAGCAGGTGATGAAAATCCGTACCCAGAGGACCAGCCGGCCTATTTATACGGCTCTAGCACCAGAGCGTGGTTGAACCAAAACGTTACCCCGGCGTTGCTCGAGGGCGTGCGCCACATAGCCCTCACCAAGCCCGACAAGCCCCTCGAGGCCCTGGGCCAGTTCCTAATCAACTACGAGTCCCAGCAGCAGCACCAGGGCAATTGATAGTTATTTATAGTATACATTACATTAGAAATTAAGCTGGGCCTCCAGCTGCGTCAGTCGCGAGTACACGGCTGCGGGCATATGGTACTGGATCAGCCCTGCATAAATAATACAGTTGCTCGCCCGAGCCTTGTACTGGCTCAGCAGATCCGCCGAGGCGTTGCCGTGCGACCGCAGGTCCCGCACAATGTGGATGCACGACTCCAGCACCATCTCCAGCAGGTGGGGGATGTTCTTGGTCAGGCTGTGGTCGAGATTGACAAACTGCTGCGCCAGCTGGCTCGTGAGGGCGAAATCGTCCACAGGCGTTGACGGTAGCAGCCGCGTGGCGTCCACCTTCTCGAGGCAGTCCGTCCATGCCTGTCGGGCCAGGGCGTTGATCGCCTCGCTGATCGTGAGCAGCGTCTCGGTGATGCGGCGGTTCGAGATGCCCACCGTCTGCAGGATCAGCGGGTGGTCGTTTTGCACCTTTAGGAGGTTGCGGGCAAGCTGGATGGGGTGGTCGCTCTTGACGATGCTCGACTCGGCCGACTCGGCAGAGTACACGGTCTCGCCCAGCGGCGTGCTCGACAGCGTCTCGCCAAGCACAAAGTTCACCATGTTGAGCACCTTGTCGTACTGCTCTCCGAGCTGGTACAAGACGATCGCGTCGGTGATGCGGCCGTCCTGCGCTGATTTCTCGGCTGTGGGGACCACAATGGTCTTGAGATACTGTGCGTGGTTCTCAATACCCAGCGCCTCCAGGTTGTTTTCGACGTAGCCCTGTTGCATCGCCAGCGAGTCTCCGTAGAGCTCAACATAGGCGCGGGTCTCGAGCGCCAGCTCCTGAATTGCCTCGTGCACCCAGTCGCGGTACAAGGGCCCGACCTCTGCAAGCGTGCAAAAGTAGTCCACTGCAGCCAGCGGGTGGTTGAGTCGGAAGAACCGCGTGTAGTGGCCAACCGCCAGCGCGAGATTGTAGTTTCCAGATTCCTGGGGGATGGCTTTGGTCAGATTAAGCAGCCCGTACCAGCTGAGCACTAACGCGTAGTGCACTGCCGACACCTCCTGCGAGCTTTGCAGATAGGTCACTGCTTCTTCGTAGCAGCTGACCAGCACTAGCAGTGTAAAGTACTTGGCAGGGTCCGAGCCAGCCGGGTCGAACGTCGCGGGGCCCGCCTTGAGAACGTACTCCTGCACGTCCTGCACAGTGTAGTCGGTTCCACTCTGTGCCAGCACGAATTGCAGCCACAGCCAGTCCTCGGTAGTGTTGGCCACGTCCAGCACCTTGATGCTCATATCGCAGCGGCCAATGATCTTGTACAGTGCTTGCTTGAAGGGGTCGAATATGGTGCCGGGTCTGAACGAGGACGCATACTCGGCCGCCACCAGCTGCTGGTAAGTCGAGTTCAGCACTCCGCCAGAGGTGACGTAGGCGCTGAAATATGAGGCAAACCCGGTCTCTACGTATTCAAAAATGTCTTTGCGTTCTTTTATCACCGCAAGAGCATCCTGCGACAGGCCGCATCGGACCAAAAAGTACAGGTACGCCCAGATCGGGGTCTTGTTGATGACCTCGACGCCGGGGGACTCCTTGAACTTGAGGTCCACAAAAGCCCTGATCTTGTTTTTCCAGCTCGGCACGCCACCGAGATTCGCATCTTTGCGCCGCAAGTCGACCTCCTCCTCGATGTACTGGCGGAACTGGAGCTCAAGGAACTGGCGGCTCTTGCTGATGAGGTCCTCGAGCGGGGGCCGAGGCTGGCGGAATTTGCGGTCCTTGCACAGCAGTTTCAGCGCGCTCCACCCTTCTCCGAGCCCGATATCCCATTTGCTGGCGACATCAGCCATGCGGGTACAGAAATCCCCGGATCCCTCAAGCCCCTGGGCGTACGCAAGTGCCTTGTGGACCACTGATAGCGGCACTGCAGACTTGGGAAGGTCGCCGAGAATCTTCTTGCCGATGCGGGTGTTTACCAACGGAGCGAGTGCTTGCTGCTTGGAACCTCGCGAGGGCTCGTAATTCAGCAGCTCGTAGACCTGGCGTTTACGGCTCTGCGACCACTCGATATTGATCTTCGAGGACATGGAGGCATCAAATTCCTTGGTGGCGATGGTGACGAGTTTTTCAATGCTGTGGATCACATTGTCCTGCTTTTTCGTGAACAAGTAGTGCTGGACGCCGCTAGCAGCAGTCGACGGGTGAAAATCAAAGTGAATGTTTTTAATTTCGGCCACAATTTGCTCAGCATTGAACCCTGATCCCGCCAGCAGGTAGTGTGCTTTTGCGTCGGCCTCTTTGCTGGTAACTCTGGAGCTGGCAGCCTTCTGCAGGTCCCTGAACCCCAGCTGGATGCGGCCAATCTCGCACGTGGCGTTTGGGAGGTTGAGAGAAGCCATCAGCAGCTCATCCAACTCTGCCTGAGCCTGTGTTAGCATGCTTACGAAAAAAACAAGTTGCGACGAACTGCGAGGTATATGGACGAGAACGGGGCGATTGCAAGGAATTTTATTGTGAATTTTACGATTGCTAAAGATATGGGCGGTGGGGCACTGGGCCTGCCGCGAGATTCATACGGACCACTTTTATCCCCCCAGCGTGAGCGCATTCGCCGAGCTCGATCGGCCCGGTCGTTTTCAGTGTCTCGTGAGACGCTCTTGATGTCCCATGCACTGTGTGGCCCCTGCAGCCTCAAACTACTTAGCTTACTCATACGCGTCCAGCCTTCAAACTTCATCCCAGTAAAATGTCCGGGGGCAAAGGAAAAGGCGGCAAAGGAAAAAGCAGTACGCTAGGGCGCAAGCAGATGTCACACAGTGCACGCGCCGGGCTTAATTTCCCGGTAGGACGTATCCGCCGGTTTCTAAAGCGAACAGTACAGAATAAAGCCCGTGTAGGCGCGAAGGCAGCAATTTATTTGGCGGCAGTGATGGAATACCTCACTGCGGAGGTGCTGGAGCTCGCGGGAAACGCCGCGAAGGACCTGAACGTGAGACGCATCACCCCGCGCCATCTACAGTTGGCGATCCGCGGCGACGAAGAGCTCGACACGCTTATCAAGGCGACCATCGCCCACGGCGGTGTGATCCCGCACGTTACGAAGAGCAGACTACTGAAGGTGGAGATGAACAAGAAATCCTAGGCCGCAGGTAAGACCTCTATTTAATTGTACGATATGTTGTTTAACTTTAATCGAGTTTCCATAGGTGTAGCTCTATACACTATAAATTAGACTTGATCACTTCCGTACAGCCTGATGGCGGCCGAGTACTTTTGCAGCTTGGTGAGCAGCGCGTCGCCCTGCTTGATGAGCTGCTGGTACTGGGCGTTCTTTGAGTCGGGGCGGTTGGTGATGACCACGCCGTTGACCTTGTCCACCACGCAGTTGAGCTTTTTGTGGGGGATGAGCTGCCCGAGGTCCTTGTCGAGGAACTCCACCGACACCCCAAAGCTGTCGGCCATGGACTTGATGTTGAGGGCCATGTAGCTCTCGAGCAGCTGGGCGTACGCCTTGCACCTCATTTCTCGCACGTAGAACGATGCATGCGGCGCGAGGGCCCAGTACGGCACCAGCACCTCGGTCTCAACCCGGGCCAGGGCCTCGAAGAACGTGCGGTACTCGCATGTGTAGAGTGCATTGGTCATTTCTGTGAGGGCAGCTAGCTTGGGCTCCTCCTGCACCGGGATGCTGAGGATCTCGGGCGAGTCGACGATGCTCTTCTTGAGGTCGACGCGGTTGAGCGCAAACGCCCCAGCGGTGATGCCAAACTCCACAACCTGGTGGTAAGTGAGCAGCTCTGTGCAGGTGAAGGTGGCGAAACTATCAATGAGCAGCTCGGCTGCCTCCTTGAACTGACGCACCGACAGAAGGTGCAGGCCCCGGTACGTCTTGTAGCGGTTCTTGCGTTCCCAGTCGCCCTCTTTCTCTACCATCGCCTTGAGGGCCTCGATCTGCTCCCCGACAAACTTGCGGTCCCTGAAAAAGAATCCCAGCCTCGTGATGGTGAGCAGAATGTCGATGCGGGCGCCAGAGCTCGCAGTAAGCTCGAGGGCCTTGCGGAGCGTCGCCTCGGCGTCTTCCCTGGCGCAAATCTTGGCCTGGTAGTTGCCGAGATTCACCCACGTCTCCACGATCTGGATCTCGTCCTCGGCCTCCTCTGCAACTTCGATCGCCGCACGCAATTCTTTTATCTCGTCAGCGTTGACCTTTTGCATCTTCTCCAGCTCGCTCTCGTCCAGCTTGAGCATGCCGTCCTTGCACACGTACTGGTACAACGGGGCGAGGTTGTCGGATTTGATGGCAGCTTCCAGGTCCTTGGTGGCGGCGGCTCTAGCCGACTCGCTTTTGGAGGTGCGGATCGTGAATATGAGGTCCGCGAGCGCTAAATCCGGCACTTTAGGGATCTCTTCGATATCCATGTCTGACGTAAGGAGTGCACGGTGCAAGTAGTAGCTGGAGAGTGGAACTAGACTATTTTTAGGTGGCCATGCAATTGTGCGAACTTTGTTTTTTCATGAAATCAAGTCTGCAAATCAGCGGCAGAGTTGAGTCGTCTCCCTGGCGGTGAGTTACCCGCACACCAAATGCATAGACCAAATGCATAGACCAAATGCATAGACCTCTGCAGCCTCAAGGAATCGCAGTGTCCAAGCTGTGGCAACAATTTTATAGTACCATGGTATCTAGATATACTATTCAATAAATTAAGCATCACTACAGCAACAACCCAAACGCAAGCAGGCCTACAGGAGCGCACAGCGCGGCAGCGCCGTTTTGTGAGCTCGGTGCGCCAGATGCGGCCGCTGAAGAAGTCACGGCATGGGAGGTTGTGCCAGTGGCGGATGCTTTGGATCCAGATGCAGAGCCGGCGCCAGATCCAGACTGGGCCTCAGACTCAGCGGCAGACTCGGCGGCAGACGACGCAGCGTGGGACTCGGATTCAGACTCGGACGCGGTCGCAGATCCAGACTCAGACTCAGAGCCCGATCCAGTGGCTGACCCGGAGCTAGAGCTCGACTTAGTCTCTGTGGTCTTGGAAGCCTCACAAACAAGGTCGACCTGGGCAACACCGGCCTGGGAATAGTCACCAGCAGCGCTCGAAAACACGCTGAGCACGGATGATGCAGTAGAGGAAACAGAGGCCAAGAAGTCGCAGTCAGTGGACGCACTGGAGGACATCTTGATGAGGAAGTTGCGCACAAGCAGAGGAACATCGTTAACGGTACCATACAGAGTGTGGGAAGTATCAACAGCACTCAGATCATTCGCCTTTTGCGCCAAAGCGTCGAGCAAGCTTGCAATCTGAGCAAGCATGCCATTGAATCCAGTCACATCAAGGTTCTTGTAATCGTCGCCTTCCTCGATGCTAAATCCCTGGTAGAGGTTATAAGCAGTGGTAGAAAGAGAGTTGTACAAATTCCACAGGGAACCTGAGCTTGAGATGTCCTCGCTGCCCCACGCAAGAACTGCAACACTATACTGAGATGCCAAACTCGAAACTTCGCCTACGAGACCATCCACATCATAAGAGGAACTATCAGCTGCAAGAGCCACGGCGAGCAGGGCCATAAAATTCTGTACTTTCATGTCAAAGAAGGAGATCGGAATAGTATGCAACCCTCGGTAATATATACATCATGCAAGGAATGCATGCGGGCCCGCTTGCGGCTCGCTCGGCTGAACAAACCACCTGCTGTACTCTCGAGAATTTACGCAACACAATGGGATTTATTCTGGTACCTACTCACTAACTTCCTGCTTGAGGAACCCCTGTTCTATAATTAGAGGTGCCAAAATCTGCAACCGAGCCTCCAGTTTGGCATCTAGATGTGGCAAATTCTTAAGAGCTTAGTCACATCCGCCTACTTTGAAAATTTCTCAATTTATCAAGCGAGGCGAACAGCTAATACTCGGGGCTGTAGGATTAATAGGGTGCCAAATCTTCCCTCGGATGCGATCTACAACTTCGCTCCTTGGCTGATGCTGGTAAGTAGCTTCTACCTAAGACACGCCACAGCACCTCATACATTCAATCACGTGCTTTCTCGTTTCAGCATACCAGCAAGCCAAAATAGGCATGGCAAAAGTGTCTGACGAACGCTGCTATCCATAATAATGACGTCCATGTAGTAGTGATAAATAAATCAAATATGCAGCTATTCCCCGGAATATTGGCAGTTTGGCCACTGTAGTTCAGTACGAAATTAACGGGCTACCATGTCCACGCTGCGTGGGGCGATTCCACCGCCGCAAGTCGAGCCTTTGTGGGTTCGAATTGACCAAGGGAAAGTCAGACTCGTTCACGCTCCGAGAAAACACTCGCAGAGGCTGAAACGAAGCGTTCGAATGGGACCGAGCATGTCCTGAAACTGCGAGTGTTTCATTCGAAGCGGTCCTCTTGCGAGCCTGGTCGGTGACCACTCGCTTGCCGTTCATTCTCTTGCGCACTCCCGCTATTTGATCCTCCATTAGGTTGACTTGGTTGATCATTCCTGCGATTCTTCGCAATGATCGACTCGACGACAACGAACGCATGCTCAACGAGTCGCTGATGTTTCTCTGATGGCCCATATCTGGTTCTGCAGCTCTGCTTTTCACCTCCCGTTTTCGTTGTGCCTCCAGTTCATCCTGCGTTTCTCTCAGCTCATCTTTAGCTCGCTGGAGCTGCTCGCTCAAATTGACCTTCTCCTTGACCTCAGCCTGGTATATAGCAAGTTTCTCCATTAATTGGGCATTCTGCTCCTGTAGCTCCATAGCAGAAGCCTCCACCGCTCGCCCATTCCGCTCCATATCGTCGTTTTCCAGCTCTGCCGCAAGCAATCGCTGCTGCCCACTCTTGAGAGCGTCCTTCAAAGAGTCTATTTGAGAATTCAGATTCTTCTGAGTAGTTGCCGCATCAGTAGTGGCTCTTTCTGCGCGAGTTTTCCAGTATTGTACACTTCTTTGGGCCTCTGCGAGTTCTACCTCGAGTCGCTGAGCTCGGGCCTCGCTCTCGGCCAGTTCGGCTTCCATCTCTGCCTCGAGCTCTTTGGATGTGGCCTTGAATTCGGCCAAGTCCGCCTCGAGCTGGGCTATCTGATCGCCATCTTGGGTCATTCCCTACGCCACCTTTACAGCCACGCAACTGTCAAGGGCCCACGAGCCATGGAACTTTTATATAATATATTCTAGTTCTACATCTCTACACTAGTTTATATTCTATTATTATAATTTATCTTAGATTTGGTGACAATGGGCCCAAATCGGCTTTGAGAAGACGCCCGCTCATTCCTGGTTTGGTCTGCCATCTACAAAAGGCCAAAGATTCCTTGTTGGTGGCTACGCAGACGCCATCTTGGGTCTTGACTGCGTGAACAGCTCGTCCCTCACCGCATACATCAAGCAAATATTTGCAGTTTCCGTCCTCGAACCTAAATACCTGGCCCAGCCGTATCTTACCCCCGCGAGCATGTCCAAGTGCAACGAAAAGGGTATCTCTATCAAGCCATACTAACCCCGTAATTTGCGAGGGAAGCTGGATCTTCATCATACATCTCCCGGTCTGTACGTTCCACAGGCGGAGAGTGCGATCTGCTCGACCACCACCTGTTAGGACCAAATTGGGCAGATCAGAGAACGGCACAATTGCCTTGACTGCGGCCACGTGGTTGAACTTGAACTTGAAGACCAGTGGCATCGTATCTTCCTCTTTTTCAGTCGTATCCCAGAATGTTAGGAATCCATCATTGGAGCCCGTCACAAGTACGTCATTGACGATGTTCATACCAGCGATGATGTCAACAAGGATATCAGTTCTGTGAGCTCTCAGTGTGATTTTGCGAGTAACGTCGCCAATGTGTACTTGATACCCGCTGATTCCTCCTTTGCTGTCTCCGACAAAAAGTCTGTCGGCTGATTTGAAGACACAACATGTAGGAAACGCCTTGGTGTTTTCAAGCTGGACCCGCGAGAATATACAGTCGACGTCGTAGTTGAAGATTGCAATGATTCCTGCCTGATACCCAATCGCGAGGTACCCTGCGTTGTTGAAGGCTAGACAAGTGACTTTTCCCCATACGCGTGGCAAGCTGGCAAGGCTAGCTCCATCCTGTTGGCTCCAGAATCTTACAGTGGTGTTCATGGCAATGGCGATAAGGTCGTTCTTGGGATTGTGCGCGATCACCGTAGAATAAAAGTCATCGCGGAGTCCCTGGGTCTGAACATAATAGTCCAGGCTAAGACGATTCGACTCGGCAGCTCTTCTTCCTAGGAGCTGTTTGACTGGCGATAGATCAGCTTCTCGGAGTCGCCCAATAGGTGTTTTTGGTGCTTTGATAGGAGGGGAGGACAGAAGAACTCGTGGTGATGTCAGTTCGAGGGCTTTGGCAAGTTCATCCTCTTTGTCGATTTGTTCCTGACTATGTATTGGCACCAGTTTAGTTAGATATCGTTCCATACTAAACTCAACTTTCAATGTTCAATTTGTTTTTATGCGCTTTTCTGTTAAATACTACCATGTTGCATCCATGCACTCCCAAATAGGTTAATTAATCCGGCGTTCCGCTAATTGCGCCGAAAACTGCCGGTTGTTGTAGAGGACCACGTGTGGTTGTTGTAACTATGAATACTAGTATAGCTAGCGTATAGTCTACGCCTAAACCTTCTTACCATTGTACCTTAGGCTCTACCAGTATAGCTAGTAAAAATTATCTCTCTGGTTTGCTACTGGTTTCCTATTTTGTTCGATCTCGACCTCGCATTGCATGGGGTATCTAGGAAGGCTACTTAGGTACCACACGAAAGACGTTACTTGAATTACAGAAGAAGTATAATGGAGCGATCTGAACTAGATCAGGTTAAAATAGGGCTCAAATATGGCGTGTACACGACTAAAATCCTCAAAATGCGAGCTCCCACTCATACAAGATCCAGATCAAAAATAAGAACGAGCTGTAAAACAGAGCATCCCAACATGTATAAAACATAGATACGATCGAATTAGAAAGATTACGCCAAATATCTACGCAACAAAAGCTGTTAAATCAATCCAAAGGTCTTCAAATAACTTGGTTCGATGGTCTAGTTGGTTATGGCATCTGCTTAACACGCAGAACGTCCCCAGTTCGATCCTGGGTCGAATCATTTTTTGTCCTCTTAGCGAGACCCTCCATATTAGGTAACGAAGGATATCCTGGACGGATATTGATTAGCTAATAGACATTCCTACATACTATGAATGTTTTAGGAACACCCTACGGGGGTCGCCTTCCTGGCGAACAAGACTACCGACAGCTTGATGATATATACGATGAGTTGTATAATCTAGAGCGAACTGGTATAAGCAGCCCAAGCACAGCCTCGAGTACTCTAGTCGACAATCCTCCAGCTAAGAAATCAAAGTCGACTGGACCCGCCGAGGCAGGTCAGACCTCTAGCAAGATCAATTCAGTCCTAACAGTGTTGAGCGTACTGTTGTGTATCACATCCATTTTATTGGGAGTTTTTTATCATAGTCAAAGTGTAAGGGTCAAAACTCTTGACGCAGAAACACGAGATCTCAAGCATAAGGCCTCCCAGTTAGAATCACACCTCAAACAGTTACAATCTCATGTACCAAATCCAAAGATTGTGTCCGAAGTCGAGCATTGGTACGCTGTCACTAACTGGGCGAAGCCAGCACTAGGGGCCAAAGTTCTCAGGAAGCTGACCACCCAGCCATCCCTTGGTTTCAAGTCGAATATGTTAACTTCTTCGCTCCTCAAATTATTCAATGTCAAGTTCGCTCTGAAAATTGATCCAAACCTATTAATTTCTTCTTACGATTACCGATTCTGCTGGCCAGTTTCCGAGGGATCTACTGTTGGGATAGCTCTCGGGGAAGCTATCAACATAACCAGGGTCACGATGCACGTGGACTCCGCTTGTGAGGTCGCCGTGTATGCAGAGGAGTGGCGTGCCGACTCAAGCACCTCCCAAGATTTCATTCGCCTTGGGTATGCACATATAGGCCCCG
This sequence comes from Wickerhamiella shivajii, assembly GCA_030585105.1. Lineage (NCBI taxonomy): Eukaryota > Fungi > Ascomycota > Dipodascomycetes > Dipodascales > Trichomonascaceae > Wickerhamiella > Wickerhamiella shivajii. Next base: position 661,716 of record JAJMCH010000001.1, on the reverse strand, counting down.
ATGATCGAGAAGTCAACTTGGAGGTAGGTTCTGAGCTCCAGAAAACTCCCAGCGGATGGGGCATAGTATTTATAAGGTTTATCTCCGCATCTGAACCACATACCTGTCTCAACGAGATACAGGTGCTGGGATCCCGGGTAGGTCCTGTGCTCGGATAGGGGAGCAGCTCTAATTCTATTTATTTTGCTTATTCTTCAATGCTTATTTATACTTTCATGATGATATTGTTATGCAATAAATAATCAGGCCTCATGGACCCATTTATGCTTGTCCATGACCTTGATGAACTTTTCCAGAGCAGGAGCACCCATCAAGGTTTGGCGAGATCCAATGATGATGAGTTTGCACTTCGCTCTCGTAAAGACAACGTTGATTCTTCTCCAGTCACGCAGTAAAATGCCAACATTCTTACTGTTGTTGGACCGCACTAATGAGATAATTATACATTCCTTATCTCTTCCCTGAGCCTTGTCGGCAGTAAGCACCTCCACGCCTTCATACTTTTTCTCCAGATCTGAGAGCTCTCGTACTTGCGCAGAGTATACTGATATAACGCCGATATCGCGCGCTGGAAGTCCATTGGTTACAAAAGTGCCAACCATTTTACGAGCAATATCAGCCTCTCTTGGGTTGCAGTATCCTTCGCGGGAGTTGACTTCGCCAGCATCGCTGAACGAGTCAGTGTTGAAGAATATCACAGGATTCTCTGGATCCAGCCATCTAGGATATTGCCTATCGGGATGGAACTTGGGTAAATGAAGCCGTTGATTAGCAACCGCTCGAGTAGCGCACTTGAGTTCGCCATTATAAACCAGTTCACTTGACAATCTCATGATGTCGCTGTTCATTCGGTACTGATGAGAGAGATTGACAACAGCAGATGGGTAACGATCAGCCAGGTACTTGAACAAGGAGGTGGACAAGCCCCCTGCTTTGGCCTTTTCGCTTTTGACCAGAGGCGTTAGCTGGAAGTCGTCGCCCACTAGCACGAATCTGTCGGCAAACTTGAGGGGACCGATACATGCAGGGAGTGTTAGTTGCGATGCCTCATCCATAATACAGTAGTCAAACCTCCGCTTACTGAAGACCCAGCTTCCTAAACTCAGACTTGTAGTAGCGATCACAAGTGGCTTCATGTATATATCTTCAAGCTCTTCCCTGGTAGTGGCGATCTTGCCATAGCCGGCTGTGGCCTTGCGAACATCCTTGTGTATGGACGCGACATGCCCCAACCTTAGCAGGGAGATCTTCTTGTCGAAAAGTTTCAGACAGATATTGTCGACGGCAGAATGTGTGTATGCAGACACCAGAACGCTCTTCCCCATTCTCACGAGGGCCTCCACTATAGCGACGATCGTGGTAGTTTTGCCAGTTCCGGGCATTCCACGAATAATCGCATAATCCCTCGCTGTTAGTACTTTGGTCATTGCAGAGCGTTGGTCAGTATTATAGGTACTTGGGATGGACAAAGGCAATTCCGGGCTGAACCTAGGGGGCTTGAGATCGACAATGAGATCAAGTAGCCTGGTGAATTCAGGATCAAACATACTCAGTAGATTTCCCCTACTAAAAGCAGTAAAGCGGCCAAATTCAAGGTAGTCTATGCTGTAGACCTCGTCCTCTGTGAGTTCTTGGTCGACAGATATAATCATCTTTGTTGCAGTCAGGGATTTGATGAGTCCCTGGCACCAGCCAATATGTTCCCGAGTATTTAAAACAATACTGGACCCAGGAGAAAGGGATGTGTTGACCGGAAACGGTCTATCGCGAGTCATCTCGTAACTAAAAGTTTTGCTTATACCAACTGTAGTCGCGGAGAGGAGTTTGTTCATCTTGACATTACAAAAGGCGATGCCTTTTTCTTCTTTTTCAGCAGGGGGCATGCACCAGGCTCGCTTGGTTTTGTTCTGTATCTCCACGCTTTCGAGGGTCAATAGGTTATCCCAATGTTCAAAGAATTCCAGGTGAGCTCCTGAAAGATGACCAGCATACTCTTTACCGATTTTCTCGATCTCCATACCATCATAGTCTCCCATGTCCATTTCTTGAAACGCTGCAGAGTAGACAGCACAATGGGCTTTGACGTTACAATGAGAGCAAGTATGGGAATCGGATATCAGCGGGGGGAGCTGGAATAGATCCTTCAAGTAGCATGCGAGCTCATTACGCTTTTGCAGCAGTGCACGACACTCATCCATTAAGAACGGGATGATGGTGCAATTGCCGTGCTGTGAATAATACAATATAGACCAAGGGAATGCTTTGCTGCCAAAGCGCTCTTGCAGTAAGATCGTGTAGAGCAGGGACTGCGCACGATGGCCATTGGACGCATGCCGCCCCGTTTTGACTTCAAGAGCCGCGAGCAGAGTCTCTTTGGTTGTAGAGACTTCAACCACGGCGTCCAGTTTTCCCTTGATGCCGTAAACTGGTGACCACACGTCGTACTCAGTGAATGCAGCGCGACGGATGGCGACCTCCCAGTGTTTTGAGCTGCGGTACACGGACATGGCTTTGCTGGGAGAACCCTGTGAGCGGACATAGTTCTGTGCCCACTGTAATATTGAGGGGATCTTTTCATCTAGGTCCTTTCTAGCTTGCTCGGCGGTCACTTCAAGATAGGCGAAATCTTCAATGTACTGCCCAATCAAGGTCTTGAAGGCTGCGGTCAGACTAGCGCGATTGATATCTCCAGACATCAAGCCCATCTGTATTGCCTCATGTATTATTTTACCATAGGTCATTGGCACTGAGATTTCGCCACCCATGACTCTGGAACTACTTTTCAAGATAACTGAACGATTGCAGCTCATAGAGTCGGCCACCGAGGTACAAGGCACGAGGATATCTGGTTGCACGATCACCAGGAACTGACTGGCATGGTCTACCGTGACTGACAGGGAAGCTAAAGGATAGTCTCCCAGGATGTGGATGATATCTCCATCTTTCACGGTGAGCCGGGACCACGTTTGCCGTAATAGGATCATTGAGAACCCCTTGGTATGCTTGCAGCCCAGGTGAAGCTCTCCGTTGGGCTGCCGAGTGATGCTGCACACGACGTAGCGGTGTAGATTGGGTCTGGACAGGTTGATCCACAGATCGGGATGAGGGGGCTCATCATCATCGAAATCATCGAGATCATCCAGGATTGGTGGGGCAACGAACTTTTGTGGCGACAAGAATGAGCAGTTCGGCTTTTTCGGCGACGAAGAAGGGCACTGAGGAGTCTGCAGACTCTCGGGCGTCCTCACTTTCTTCTGCTCAGGAGAGCCGGCACAGAACACGGTTGAGAGCTTCCCGTGGTCTTTGAGGTATCCTGGGCTATATTTGTAGAGTTTTCGGTTCGATATCGGGGTGATATCGCTGCGGTGCCTCTTTGCCGCTACCGGTGTCGAGTCCAGCTTCAGTTTCCCGGGCCCGGCCCAGGTTGATGGCGGCGAAGAGCCGAGAGTTTCATTATATTTTTCTAGAAAAGATGCTCCGACGTCTTTCTCCGGGTGCTCTGATTTTTTGGGGTTTGGGGTTGAGGACGCCAGATCGAGCGCCTCGATGTCCTTGTTCTCGTCAGGCCTGCTCGAGAGCTGAGACGACGTCTGCCATTGAACCAGGTCGTCTGACGGCTGAGTAGCTAGCTCGTTCATGACCAGAGTAAATTACGCGTCTGACGCGTCTGAATAAGCCAGGGCCCAAAGTAATGTCAGCTGCGATATTGAGGTAAGTGTTACTAGTATATAGTATAGTATGCAAAGAAAGGGATAAATAAATAGATCAGATCTCAGAGACTCCCTGAGCACGACACATTGGGCACGAATTGTGTCCGTTTGTGAGCCACTTGTCAATGCACTGGCGGTGGTAGTTGTGGTTGCAAGGCAATGCTCTGCACTCGTCGTCCTCAAGGTACGACTGCAGGCAAATAGCGCAGCTGTCGTCGAGCAGCGGGGACTGCGAGTCTACTACTGTGACGCCGCCGGACTGGTCGACCTGCTGCTGGGTGGCGGTCTGGGGTCGGACGTGGCCGAGCAGCGACTCCAGAAATAGAATGTCCTCATACGAGGGGTTCTCACTGAGCAAGCTCGGGGTGTTGAAAATAGGGTGCGAGCTCTGGAACGCAGACCCGACAACGTAGATAACCCACGATTGTCTGGCTCTGCGGGGGCCCTGCTGCGAGGAGCTGCTGTTGTTTGTGGTGTCGGAGAGCCTTCGCTGGCGACTGAGCGGCGGCCCCGAGCTGGTCGACTGGGCCGAGGAGCTGTTTTCCTGGGACCTGGTGGTGTTCAGCCCCAACAGGCCGACCTCATCGATCATGTCGGACAAGAGTCGGTTGTCAAGAATGTGGTCTCCGTCAAAGTCGTGATTGTCTCCGTGTTCGGTGGTGTCATCAGGGTCGATATTCTCGCCGTTGCGGTCGTCGTCGTGGTGGGGGTCCGAGTCGGCGGCCCGTACCCCAATGATGAGGACCGGGATAAGGCCAGAGTCCTCCTCTGGGAATCTGAACATGCGGAAGAAGGAGCGTCTGCCGACGTTTTCAGAAAAGATGGCTTGCGAGAGCTCTTGCGAGTGCTCGCCACTCAGTAAAGAGTCCACGAACCCCAAAAACGAGTTGTCGCCCGTTGATGAGGAGCCGTGATGCATCTCGCCTCGGCTAGCACGAGATGCCACCAGGGATGCAGCGGTCATTGAGGCGGCAATTGCCAATAGACGGGCTAGTAAAAGTAAATAAGCGTCATCGCCGTTGGGGTTTGGTTCTGCATTGGATTGCATTGAGCCGTTGGAACCTGAATCGGCGGTCTCGTGAGGGCTATCGCGGAGCTCCGGGGGCTCCATGGCCTGATCGTCAATGGAAGGTTCTGGTATTGGGTCTGGAATGCTTGCATGCGGTTCCGGGGACCTGTCAGGTGACAGTACTGGGGTTGGCCTCCTCTTCTTGGCCAATTTGGTGCGGAGGGAGTGGGACAGACGTCGAAATGGGTTCCGGGATCGTGCCATGACACCCTGGCGGTCGCTATATGGCAAACTTGACGATTGACCCATAATTGGAACGTCTTTGTGGCTTGAATCAGCCAACAGGTACTAGTGTATCCAGGGGGTCACGTGCGCCGGGTCCCAGTGGTTCAGCCGGTGACCGAGTGGCGAGGTCTATAGGATAATTATGCTATCTACTCTAATAAAGTATTCATTGGAGTTCGGGAATAGGCTCCGTGCATTGGCGAGCCTTGGAGTTTTGAGGGGGCCATATGGTCGTCGTCTTCGTTTGCGTTAACGGTCACACCGGTTAGGAATGGGTGCTCGAGGCACTGGGTAGCGGTGATTCGCTCCTCAGGTTTCGCCTGCAAGCACTGGCCAATGAAATTTTTCGCCGAATCGCTCACTTGATCCCAGCAACTGTCGGAGAAGTCGTACTCGCCTTTGAGGATGGCTTGGCGCTCCTGGGCGGGCGTTTCCGCCTCGAATGGAGTGTAGCCTGCTAATACAAAATAGCTTAGAATGCCAATAGCCCATATATCGACAGGCTTCCCGTGGCCCTGTTTTGTGAAGATCTCAGGTGCCATGTAGCTGGTGGTGCCGCAGGTAGTCATGAGCACCTTGAGGTGTTCCTCGTCCACGATTCGTGACAGGCCAAAGTCGGCGATGCGAATGGCGTCGCTTTTGTTCTTGAACAGCACGTTCTCGAGCTTGAGGTCGCGGTGGACAATCCCGTGCGAGTGCAGGTAGCACACGCCCTCGGCAACCTCGCGAATGATTTTCGCAGCCTCCGACTCCTCCAGCTGCCGCTTCTCATAGACCCGGTCGAAAAGTTCGCCACCTCTGCACAACTCGGTGATGAAGTAAAGGCTGCTCTCGGTCTCAAAATAGTCCACCATCGACAGAATATGATCACAGCCGGTACTGATTCGCCGAAGCACCACTACCTCGTTCCGAACCAGGTGCTCTCGGCCACGCATCAGATTTTTGTCAATGACCTTGGCTGCGTACAATTTTTTCGACTCGATATGCTGAGCCACTCTAACCACAGAGTATGTTCCCTTGCCGAGCTCTTTCCCCAACCGATACAGGCATTCGGTCGGCGCTGGTCGACCCTGGTCCATGATGAGTAACTATGTTTGGCGGTTTAGGCCGTTTGATTGCAGAGGAGAAGCACGGAGAAGCGGCAAGAAACAAGTGGACGAGCTGGCGGGGCACTCTGTAAAATATATAGGAATAAATCGTCCAGAATGCCAAGAGTTCCGGCTGAGACGCTTTGAAAAAATGGGGCCACGCCCGGAATCGAACCGGGATCACCGCTATATGCGAGATATAGCCATTCGCGGGAAAGCTCCCGAAAGCGGCATTCTTCCTTTAAACTACGTCGCCAGATTTCACATTTTCTGTTTGGGGATGGACATATGGCCAGGATTACAAACTCGGAATGTGGATGTAAGTTTGAACTGGAAAAGAATGAAAGAATAGAAGAATAATGAGAAATGAAAGAGGAATGGAAGAAGGAAGGGGATAAAGAAGATGAGGAAGGTTAAGGAGATGAAGAGGATCAAGAAGGTTGGAAGATGCCAAGAAGAACGATAGGCCGAGCTTGACTGTTGGTCGGAATGTACCGTGATCTGGACCGCATAGATCCATCGTAAGCTAGGAAGTTGAAATGAGGCGTTGAACTGTACGGGTATGCGGAGGATAGCACCTCGCAAGTCCGATACGGCGAAAATGTGTAACACTGCACTGAAATACTGCGGCTGTGCACGCGAATGTGTGTGCTCGAGCTAGTCCATGCCATTTGTCTATTGGGGCACCTACGTAGTCATGCACATGACATGCACAGGAGTGGCGTGAATGTGGGTCCACGGTTCGTTGCTCGCCACTGATATTTCAATTGCAAATATCTTTTGAGATAATTGGAAAAAACCAGCGTGTCAAGGGGTTTCAGCGCGGCGACACTTTCAGTATCTCGACTCTGCGGTGCGTATCTTATCGACAAAAAATCGTGCCATGTACAATGTGGATCTAGGTTCGTACGAGGGATAGCAGCCACGTACAAGCTGAATTATCTCTATCTACGGCAGCGTCACATGGGCACGAGGCTGTCCACGAGCGCGCGGCTGTGCGGTGTGGCTCTCCAGCTCATCCCACCTACTACTGGTGTCCTAGCCCTATATGGCGGACTAATTCGGGCACGAACCCTGGCGGCTGGCGGATGAGAGCGTGATTACTTCAGCGGCTTTCCAGCAACCGACGCATGCGCCCAGCTTCGATTGTGAAATACCCCGCCCTGAGGTAGCAATTCACAGGGGTACGAGTGCTCCAGCGGTCGAGATGCAGGCATCCAGACTCGCATTAATGGCACCCTTAGTAAGCTAATTAAAGCTCACTATATGCTAGAGCGGATGACGAGCCGCGAATCGGACAAAAGCAGTGTGTTTAATAAGTTAAATATATAGATTAGGATTGGTACTTGGAGACGGCACGGGTACCATCCGCCACAGCGTGCTTTGCAAGTTCACCAGGGAGCACGAGCTTAACGGCGGTCTGAATCTCACGAGAGGAAATTGTCGATTTTTTGTTGATCATGGCCAAAGTGGAAGCCTGGGAGGCGATACGCTCGAAAATATCATTGACAAAAGAGTTCATGATCGACATGGCACGAGTAGAAATACCAGTGTCAGGGTGTGTTTGCTTCAAAACACGGTAGATGTAAGAAGAGTAAGTCTCTTTACGGGACTTGGCACGCTTCTTCTTGTCGCCGGCGGAAGTCGTCTTCTTCGCGCTGTCTTTATCAGCGACGGGGGCTTTTCCGGCGGGGGCCTTGGAGGCGGGCTTCTTGGTTGCGGGGGCCATGATTGGGTTCTGCGGTACAAGGGCGATCGGGGCCCTTATATACCCTTCTAATGACGCGTCCATCCCATGCACATGCAGCTGCTGTGGCGGACCCTCGCCCTGAATGATAGTGCAGCTGCAAAGGGCCATGCAAAGCCTGGCGCGCACCAAAGCTATATAAACGCGCCGTCCGCCCCGAGTCTAGAAATCCAAATCACACATGTCTGGAGGTAAAGCAGGTGGTAAATCTGGCGGCAAAGCCGGAGAAATGAAAGCTACTCAGTCCCGTTCTAATAAGGCTGGTCTGACCTTCCCCGTCGGTCGTGTCCATCGTTTCTTGCGTAAGGGTAACTACGCCCAGCGTGTCGGTGCCGGTGCTCCCGTCTATCTTGCTGCGGTTCTCGAGTACTTGGTTGCCGAAATCCTTGAGTTGGCCGGTAACGCCGCTCGTGACAATCACAAGACCCGTATCATTCCCCGTCATATTCAGCTAGCCGTTCGCCACGATGAAGAGTTGAACAGATTGCTTGGAAATGTCACCATTGCTCAGGGAGGTGTCATGCCTCACATCGAGCACCAGCTGATCCCCAAGAAATCTGGCAAGTCAAAGAAGGGAGACTAAGCTGTAATTTATCTTTATATCTCTATATATTCTATCATATTAAAACAATTTTCACGATATTTTTCGACACTTTAATCACGTCATTTTAAGCTTTTCTAATTTGATCCATGTCCAAGACGTGGGAGGCACCGGGTGATCACCCTGGGACGGGTCTGACCTTCCGTCGAGTCTGGTGAGCTGGGCTGCGAATCGCCTCCCCTGCCGCGGCACGATCGGAATCTGTTCTATTCTCGCACATTCCAAACTCTTGCTGTTGCATGCTTGCTGCACGCTTACACTATCAGCTATCATCTCACCAATATGTTAAACTATGGTATGGTTTAACATTTTGCCAACTAGTTCCCAGTCAGCTGGGAGCACACGTAATGCACCCCCGTTCCCAACCTAGGGCTAGGGCAAATTAGTCATGCCAGATTCGCCACACCCTTCTGCACATAGCTGCAGCGCTAAATCTTAAATGAGTCTCGAAATTTATCGAGGAGCGCAGGCGTTCTTTTTCACTGTTTTTCGGCTCTGTCAACATTGATCGCTGCGTTCCCGTTTTTTTCCCGGCGAAACGCGAGTTTTTCATTTTTTGGCGATATGCGTCGCGACGGCCTCACGCGCCAAACTTGAGCCCACCGCGAGAGCTCCATACCGATTAGCGGGCCGTGCACCAATTCGCTGCCGCGATACGCTTTCTCTCCAATAGTTATTGGTCGTACATATTTATATAGGTATTACTTTTCATAAATCGTTCAAAGCATCGTCACATCATCTATACGAACGTTCATCGCTTTGCAGAGACGGCTGAGCCACTGACATAGGCACGGGTGTCCTTTCCCTCGACCTCGTGCTGGATTTCCTCCATGAGATGGATCTGCTTCTCTATAGTCTTCTTATCTTTCCTCGCGCTCTTGTCGAATAGCTCCTGGTCTGGCGTGCGGTGAGTGCCACCGAGGCGGTCCCAAAGGGTCGTGTACTGGCCGTAGTTGTAGTTGAAGTACAGGTGGTGGATTGTGTGGCACGCACTTCCGTTGATGACGGGATCGTTGGCAAGATACTCGCCGTCGTGGATCATGACGGTCCAAACGTTAACGATCATGAACAACAAGACATAAGCGATCTTCTGCAGAGGGAATACGAACGCAAACACATGGTACGGTAAACTCTGGCTGTAGCCGTCAAGAGGGTGGAACGCGTGCGACGCAAATGGGGTGGGAACAATCCACTTGTGGTGAGGCTTGTGCAAGTGCTTGTAAATAAGCTTGTGGTGCAGTCCTCGGTGGATCAGGTAGATGAAGCAGTCTGTGAACACGAGGAACAGCGGGAACTGGAGGAAGAAGTACAGCTTGCCGTACTCGTCCCACTTCCAGTACATCTTGCCGTAACCCTGGGTCTCCAACACGAACCAGGGCACGGTGAGGGCAGTCATCACTGGGATGGCCGATGTCGCCTGCTCGATCTCGAGCTTGATCTGATTGCGCAAAAACTTGGGGTGCTTGAGGTTCTCCTTGTCGTAGACGTAGTGGAACGACAGCCACGCAGTGCTAAAATACAAAACCCACCCAAAAATCGTCGTGACGACAAACAGCGTCAGGTACTGCCGCAGCACGGAATTTCGGAGCAAAATCGAGCCCTCAGCCCATTTCGAAGCCGGGAAAACCAGAGGAGTTGTTTTGCCGTACACGTCAGGGTTCGAACTGCACCAGTTGAGGGCCGAGACGACCTTTGGCGACAAAACCGCGTCTGTGCCGTTGCCTCCGTAGGCGAGAGACGCAGGTAAGAGCCGAGCGTACAAACGATCGAAGCAAAGAGTGTCGAAGCCTTCAAGGATAATATCCATGCGATCAAAAGAGGCACTGCGGGCTTTTATATCTTCTGCAAGAACGCTGAGTCAGTGGGCTGATGCTCAGGCTACATATGGGCAGATACGTACATTAACGAGGCATTGAGAATAAAAACTCGAGGTATAGGCAAAAAATACCGACATTCTCGCGAAATCCGGGCTGAGACCTAGAGATTTAAGAGTTTGGTCCGAGAGACGACGGTACGGCCGTTGCATCTCCGATCACGTGCTCGTATTCGTATCTGCGAGAATGTATGACAGAGCCAGTGTCAACAAACGACGCGACAAAACAGGAGCACCTGTGTAGCATTTAAAACGTCCTGAGAGATATCTCGTCCGCGTGGCAATGCGTGGCGCGCGGCAAAAGTGCCGGCGGCGGACTGTGGCAAATTCCGCTTAGTGATTGTGAAGTTTCACCAAAAAATATTTTGTAAGCGAGATAAATTAATTTATGGGTAAAAAGCAGACCAATGCCGCTGAGGAGGACGGTCGTTTCAAGGAAATCTCGCGCGACCCTCGATTCAAAGTCCCGAAAAAGAAGTCCCAGCGGGTAGAAATTGACGCACGGTTCAAAACGGCCCTCAAGACTGATGAGCGATTCAAATCTAAAGCCAAGCTCGACAAGTACGGTCGGAAAATTAAAAAGAAGGCAGCAAAAGAGGAGCTCGCTGACCTCTATGATCTGTCTGACAAGGAATCCAGCTCCGAATCGGAGGAGGAATCGAAACCTAAATCTAGGGCCTCTCTCTTGGAGAGAATGCGAGGCGAAGCAGCCGACAGCGAGGAGTCGAGCTCCGAATCAGACTCTGATGAGGAAGAAGAGCCCCAGATCGAGGAGACGGTCGATGAGTACGACCTGGGTCGGTCCAACGTCCAAACCGGTGACGAGTCGCACCGAATCGCAGTGGTCAACATGGACTGGGATAATATCTCGGCCACTGACCTGATGGTAGCTTTTCAGGGATTCGTACCCAAAGGACACCGGATCGAGTCGATCAAGATCTACCCTAGCGAGTTTGGCAAGAAACAAATGGCCTTGGAGGAGCTCGAGGGCCCAGCACGAAACCTCATGAAGGAGAACCAAGAAAACAAGGTGCTGAGGGGCAGAAAAACAGAGGCAACCGATAATGACCAGGAGTTTGACCAGGATGAAGACTATAGTAGTCGCAGACTCCGAAAGTACCAGCTTCAACGGCTGCAGTACTATTATGCTGTGGTCGATTGCGACAGCGTAGCTGGGGCTGCGGCAATTTACGACAACTGTGACGGCACAGAGTACGAAAGCACTGCGAACTTCTTTGATCTCCGATTCGTCCCTGACGATGTCACCTTCGATGACAAGCCAACCGATGTGTGCACGAGTGTTCCTACTAATTACAAACCTAATGAGTTCATCACTGATGCTCTACAGCACTCAAAGGTGAAACTCACCTGGGACGAAACCCCCAAGGAACGAGCTCGGTTCGCTGAGAAGGCATTTAATAAAGCCGAGATCGATGACAACGACCTCAAGGCATACTTGGCAAGCGACAGCGACAGTGACGATATTAAGGCTTCTGCCGACAAGTATCGGTCTCTACTTGGGCGTGACGAGGAAGCCGGTGAGCCAGCAGACGAGAGCGATGGTGACGTCGACATGGAGATCACCTTTAATCCTGTACTGGAGGGCGGCAAGGCTAAGATTGAAATCACCGACAACGCCAAGTCCTCAGTCAACTTAGAGGACGAGAACTTGACCACTGTGGAGAAGTACCGCCTCAAAGAAAAGGAACGCCGGCTCAAGCGTAAGGAGAAGTACAAGGCTCGTAAGGCCGATGAGGCGGACAAGACTGAGGAGCCTCCTGAGGAGAAAGAAAAAGAGAAGAAAGGAAAATACAAGCTCACCAAGACTGCCGAGAAGAGGCGTGCACAGGCAGAGCAAGAGAGAAGCTTTGACACCAGTGATCCTCGTTTCCGCGCTCTGTTTGAGGACCCTGATTTCGCGATCGATTCCACTGCTCCTCAGTTCAAGAAGACAGGTGCCATGGACAAGGTTTTGGAGGAGCGTCGTCGCCGTAGAGGAGACGAGGAGCCTGCCCCTCAAAAGAAGCATAAGGCAGAGTCCAAGAGTGACTCTGTCAATCAAATAGTTGCATCGCTGCGCAAGAAGCAGAAGAACTAAGGCATATAATCGCTAGATCGATTAAATAAATATTATGGCAATATAAATATATAAACGGGTGCCAGGATTTTTTTGGGCGGGCCCTTTTTAGGTCTATTGCGGGATCCGTATTAGACTCTAGGGAGCCTCGAGAGATCGGCTTTCCCGCTGCTGAGCCACTCAGGATCCACCAACCTCTCCTTGACGTCCCAGAGAAGGCGGTAACTCGTGCGGATAGTACCATCACTAACGCCCGTGTACTCTGCGATAGTCACGCCCGCGACATTTTCGTTGAACAGTGCGGTCGCCATGTAGATCGCAGCAGCCGCCACAGAGATAGGACTTCGCCCTGCGAGAGTTCCCTCATCCCTGATTCTTTCCGCGATGTACTCGGCTGCTCTAGTGACCTGGATACCCAGGCCCAGCATGGAGCAGAACCGACGCATGAGGTCACCGGCGGTGGTCTGAGTGGTCTGGTACTCGCCACCACTGCCGAGATTGGTTCCCTCGGTCTTCTTGAGCAGTCCTACCAGGATCTTGAATGTTTTTCCAATCTCCTGATGCGGCACCTGGGTCAGCAGGGCGATCTCCTTGAACGTACGGGCAACACCAGCGTGCCGACAGGCCACTACTATGGACGCGGCCATAATACTCAGCTGGCTGCGGCTGCGAAGGCGTGGGTGGTCGTAGACCATTTTGTACGCCTGCTTGGCGGCGTCCTGGACGGTTCGCGGCAGCGAGAACGCCTCGCACATCTGGGAGATACGCCCGAACGCAGCCAGCAACGCCGTGTCCTTGCGGTCGGTGCTGCTCTTGTTCTGGACTCGGCTCAGGTCTCGCCCAAGTGTCGTTCCTGGCGCTCCCACTGCGACAATTGTATCCAATTGTGACCCATCAAGCAGCGGGTTGCTGGCGTCGCCAACACGACTGGGGTCGTCGCCGCCGTGGTCGTCGTTGCTGAAGGTTCTCCACTCAGACCGCACATCGACAATTCGGTCGCTGAGAACGAGCCCGCAGTTCCCGCATACCATGTCGCCCTCGGCGAACCGCTCGACGATGTCGGGAGGGTTAATGCGACACTCTGGGCACATCAACCGCACATTCAGATCGGGCCGGTACTGTTGGGTGGACATGACAAATTTCACCAGCTACTGGCTTTACTTAAGCCCTGGACGTTCGAGAGTGCCCTGGCACCGTCGCGGCCCTATTACGTAATAGACACTTGATCCCGCAGTTACCTCTGCGTCGAGGCACTTTTCTGCCATTATGTAATAGAGACTCTCGGTCACGGAACGTCGTCTGACTAACCCTCGCACCTGACTAACAGTTCGATGTTCAGCGACTACTTCAGCATCCAGGTGTTTTTCCTGGTGTTTCGGGAGACCCTGGAGACGGCGGTGATCGTCAGTGTGCTGCTGGCGTTCCTGCGCCAGGGCCTGGGCGATCCCGCGTCCCTCAGCCCCTCACAAAAGAACTACTACCGCGCGCTGTTCTGGCAGGTCTGGATTGGCGCCGCGATTGGCCTGTTGCTCTGCGTCATTATCGGAGGAATTTTCCTCACAGTTTTCTATTTGATTGGCACCAACATCTGGGATACCACCGAGAAGCTGTGGGAGGCGGTGTTTTGCGTGGTCGCGAGCGTGATGATCTCGTTCATGGGCATCCGCATGCTCAAGATCAACAAGCTCAAGAAGGCGTGGCGTCTGAAACTTGCCCGCATGATCGTGGAGCACAACTCGGACGGCGACAGCTTGCGTCACCGCACCGGTTGGAAGAAATTTACTGCAAAGTACTCAATGGCGGTGCTCCCGCTAGTGACTACCCTGCGCGAGGGCCTCGAGGCGATCATGTTCCTCGGTGGCCTCGGCACCTCACAGCCGTCGACCTCATTCCCCCTCGCGGTGATAACGGCTATTGCGACGGGAACCTTGGTGGGAGTCGCCATGTACCGCTACGGCGAGCACGTCAGCATCAAGGCGTTCCTGGTGGCCTCGACCTGCTTTTTGTACCTGGTTGCGGCCGGTCTATTCTCGCGAGGCGTGTGGTTCTTTGAGATTAACCAGTTCATCAAGAAGGTGGGTCAGGATCTCACCGAGGTCGGGTCTGGGCCTGGATCATACGACATCACGCAGTCGGTGTGGCACGTCAACTGCTGCAACCCCGAAACAGACGGGCCCTGGATGATCTTCAACGCATTATTGGGGTGGCAGAACTCGGCTACCTACGCCAGCGTCACGAGCTACATTTTGTACTGGGCCGTGATTGTGCTGATGGTCTTGAGACTTCGGTACAAGGAAAAACATGGCCTGGCTAAGCTACCGGCGACAGATGAAGACCTGTTCAATCGCGCTACCAATGTGATTGGCCAAACAGAGCATGATGCCTTGCTCGATTCATCTAGAGAGACAGACAATGCCTGAGACATGAATTACGATATTATAAATTGATGAGTATGTAGCTATTAACGAGATCAATATGGCATCGACTGTAGACGAAAACCGACTCTAGCTTAGCGGAGTCAAGCACACTCGAGGACAAATCCCCTGCCCCAGACCATGGGCCCGCAGGTCCTCGCGCTGTCCAAAGCACCAGCCGTCATCAAACACCTGGTACACCTTGACAATGTCTCCTGGAACAAGCTGAAGCTCGTCCGTTAGTTGCGGAGTGTAGGCATACACCGCCTGGAATGCTCTACCCTCCATATTTCCAATCACGCCATCGTCCGAAAATGGGGAGATGGTAGTCGGAATAATTTCATCAGGCGGAGTCGCAACTGGTGCTGATGCAAGGTTGGGAGGGGTATTGAAGTTCTGCGACGAAGAGATCTTGGGTGTCGCTTCATCACTAGAATTAGCTGGCTCCAGAGGCACCTCCGTGGGCGGTTCAGGTAGAGGCTTGTTCAGTTTTCCGCCATCGCGAGATTTGGACGCAGAGTGGCGCTTTTTGTGCTTCGCACTATGACGGTGTTTCTTCGACCGGGGTCGAGCGTCCTTGTCAGGGCCCACGCTTATTCTATTCTTCGACAGGATCGTGTGCATGTCGGTACTGGCAGTTTCAGACATTCGCTCCGAGTGCCGCTCCAGAAACAATAAAGATGATCGTCGGCTGCCAGAGCTGGGGCTGCCAAATGTACGTCCCCAGGGAGAATCAATGAGATCTCCGCTAGAGAGACTTGGCTCTGGTAAACTATTAGGAAGGTATAATGGGAACGCAGCCCCAATGTGTGTGGTTTCGTACCCCATAAAAGTGCTGTGGGCGGTTGTATAACTGGGAGATGTTAGTCGCGAGAGCGACGCATCTACAGATCGATGGTAGCGATGCATTTTTGGTGCTCCATCCGGGACAGCAGGAACAGCAGGTTTGCCTCTCTTGATATCTGCAGACAAAGAGTTTCGGCCATGGGAACGCGAGGTCGTAGTACTGGCTCTGCTGCGTTCCGATGAAATCATCGAGGGGGCTCGCTTGCTCGACAACTTTGGTACAATCATTGGTGGCTGCAAATCAGTAGGAAATTGATTGGACTTTGTACCTTGATTGACTTCAGAGCTCATAATAGGCGCTGGGTCCGATCTCTCTGGCGGGACTCTGCTCGTGGGACGGGAAGTCTTATTAGGTCTCGACGCACCTACTGGGACATAGACGCTAGTAAGGTGTGAAGATTCACGAAAAGAATCCTTGTCAAACGACGGGGACCATTCGTAGTTCGTGCTAGATGCAGTGTCAGATATGCTCGATAGTGGTCGTGTGCGGCTGAGCATTTGCCGTGACTCTCTACGAAACGACTCAATTGCGGGAGATGGGGGACATTCTACTACCGAGCCCACTACAGACCTTGTATTCCGGGTATTTTCGTGCAATTGAACGGTCTTGGCCGACAAGTCGCAGACCTGGAGTGGTGACTCAAATGCTTCTTTGCAAAACTCGGGTGAGCTATCCAGTGTTTTTGGGGTATTGTGAGGTTGGTTACGGGACGAAGACTTTCTCTTAGACTGCTTCTTGCTCTCGACCGAGGCTCTCTTGGATTTCGAGGATCGGTCCACCGGTTTCCGATAGGAATCGGTCAATTCAAGATCGATTGGAGCACTGCCTTTTTTCGACAGTGGCAATGCAATTTCTTTGAGATAGCTTGGGGTACTGCTTTGTTGAGCATCTGAACTGCTATTATGAGCGTGATGACTGGTATGCCTGCTGCTGGTATTTTCTGTTGATTTGCGTAGATTCCGGTATTTATCCCCTGATATTCTCGAACCCCGGGTTTCCGTTTTATGAGGTGCAGACTCAACTGGTTTTTTTTCTGGTGTTTTAATGGGTTTCTCATCAGATGTCTTGACTTGGACCGTTGGGACGAACAGGCCACAAAACTGACATTTACGATACCAGGGCACATTTGCACTCTTTTTGGGCACCTTCTCGTTCTGCATTTCCGTGTGGTGAGTACCTGTACCCTTTTTTCGGAGGACACCAAACTCCAAGTCAGTTGATGCAAGAGGGGCAGTTGGAGTATGATGCTGATTACTTTTTTCTCGCATTGTTTGAGACCGTTGTGTTTTCCTTCGATAAATAACAGCTAAAGTGATTAAGACCAATAATGAGACTAACGTAACCACGCCAAGGGGGATGGCAATCGCTAATACCGTGGAAAGGGGGTACTCAGAGGCCATTACCTGTGGATGAATGGCAGCCGAAATTATGTGACTTGCGAGATCTAGCAATAGTAACTGAACTCCAGTGCACAAAATCCCCACTAGGACGCTGGTGATGTATTATTAGTCCTGTCAAACCTTGTCTGCCAGCCACGCTTCAACTCTATTTGCCTGGGACCAGACATGCAGGGCACAGAAGTGTGAAACATGCATGAATTTCCCATATGCATTGTGTCAGTCTTGCATGACAAGTCACGAAGTAGCTGTTCCTGCATGAAGCCGTAACCGACAAGACGCGGAGAATCTGAATAAATAAATACACATGCATCTATCTAGTTAGTCATTCCTGATATGGGAAAGTCGCTGCTGTGAGTGCTCCCGCTGCGGGAGTACTCGCACTGACGGTAATAACCAATAGCCGCCTCCTACCAGAGCAGATGCGAGACGAACCGCGGACGCAATGCAACCTGCAAGGGATTAATATCATCTCAGATATGGCAAAACCAGATCAAAACTTTCGGCCATCAGACTTTGAAATGTAGGATCTAAACGCACTAGTTGCACTAGATAACGCCTTGGATGCGGTGCTGTACGCGTCACCACCCACCGACGTGCCGGCCTTGTTGGCCTTGTCTACCGCAACCACGATGTTTTGCACGTTGGTCTCCAAAACCATTCCTCCTTGAATAATTTCATCCAGCACCGTTTCCAGGACTTCCCACCCGAAAACTAGATCGAGTTCGCATACGTCTTCAAAGCAGCTGTTCAACGCCTCCACAAAAGCTTGAATCAAGTCTAATATGCCTAATTCACTCTCTTGCTGATCAGTGATAACAACAAAGTTCAAAGTAGCGTACTGGCGATAAATTACTCGAATTGTATCGTCGCCCTCATCCAAACCCTCGGCCAGCACCGCAGGCGGGGTCAGGAAATTGCACTGTGAGGCGGTACGATGGGAAAGAATGTCGTGAACTTGAGAAATCAGCGACCTCTGTGCTTGCATATCTAGGGGGACGTAAAACTTGATGAGCCTGGGCTGGCCACTTTTATTTACTACTGTTAGTACTGCTGCTAAAACAAAGTCGTGCCACGCTCTTGGAGCTAGCTGGAGAGCTGTAACTTACTGATTAGGACCCCGTAAATCATCGTCAAGTGTGATCTTTGAATGCTGACATGCTACGCCACGCTTGGTTTCTCAAAGCGAGGCGGGAACCGCACTAGTGGATATCTCAAACATGCAGGGTGGGACGCCCAATATCAGAGTTAAGCAGCGCGATATGTGTACACAATCATGCACGAGCCTGCGGCCGAGCTAATTAGTTCGTATGGAGATGAAACTCAATCTGAAACCACATGTTACATATATGGAACAACGCATATCCAGGCCTTAACGCTCGATCTGCAGCCTATTGTGCCAATTACTAAAACTCAAGCCTTCTAGGGAAACTCTGGAACGGGGCCTTGCAAAGTGGCTCGTGTGGCTCTCGGGCAATTTGTACCCACGGTTTGTACCTGACGGTAGCAGTGAAAAGTTCACCGTCTGATTATGTAACCGTCAATGGGGTTCAAAGAAACTGTCAAGGAGAATTTCGAGGCTCACCCGGCGGCGTGGACTATCGGAGTGGTTGGCGGACTGTACTGCTTGAGACTGGCGTTCACCAAATCTGGCCCGAAAGGGTTTTACACCGGTGGCTTTGAGCCTAAAATGAACAAAAGGGAGGCATTGCAAATTCTCAATCTCAGAGAAGGTTCTCTAACAAGTGCTAAACTTAAGGATACTCACCGCAGGATCATGCTTCTCAATCATCCCGACCGCGGAGGATCACCCTACCTGGCTACGAAAATTAATGAGGCTAAGAATCTGTTGGAGAAGGAGGGCATCCGCAAGTGAAGTTTTGGAAACCAATAAAGCCGTAAGAAAAAAAAGTACATAAAATCATTTGGTAAATAGAGTGACCACGTCCTCGTCCTGCACTCGGTGGTTGAGGCCGCATTTTTGTGGACTATGTTTGACACTTGTACCCCACACCATTGCGTACTTGAATCTAGTTGCAAACTCGCGATGGATCTGATTGCAAAGCCCTTCGATAGTACATTTTTTCCTCCTGACGATGACGGGCTCGTCTAGATCCGGTTTACCTCCCTTGGGCTTGGTGTACACTCGAACGAGCCGGAGTTCCTCCCAGATCCGCTCGACCAGATCTTCCAAGCCAAGCTCGTCCGACACACTGCACACGACGGAGTGAGGGAGGTGGGCCAAGCGATCGACTTCCTCGAGCGAAACGGCGTCAATTTTGTTGTAACAGTAGAGGCAGGGAATGTAGCTGCGATGCTGCTCGTTGACCACATCGATGAAATCTTCGACCGTGCAGAGCGGGTCGCGAATGAGAACCTCAGCATTAGCTATGCGATAGTCTTTGAGGATGTTTTGTACCATCTTTTCATCCAAGTTCTGGGGTGGAGATGCATAGGTTACTCGAACGCCGCCGGTCTGGCGGGGCCTGAATGTGATATTGGGCTTCTCTTTATTGAGCCGAATACCCACTGCTTCGAGCTCACGCTCGAGAATCTCCCGCTGGGATTCAGGTTTAGTAGCGTCCAGAACCATTAAGATAAGATCAGCCGTTTTAGCAGTAGCGACTACCTGACGTCCTCGACCCTTTCCTTCTGCGGCTCCCTGAATGATGCCGGGCAGATCAAGGATTTGAATGTCCGCACCCTCATATTCGAGCACTCCAGGAACAGATGTGAGAGTGGTGAATGCATACTGGGCAACCTCGCTGCGAGTCTTGGTGATTTTCGATAAGAGAGACGATTTACCAACTGAGGGGAAACCAATTAGTGCTACACGGGCGTCGCCACTCTTCTGGACCTCAAAACCCTGGCCCGGCTGAGAAGACGATCCTGGGGCAGGCTCGAGAAGCTGTTGACGATATCGGGCTAGTTTTCCCTTTAAAAGACCGATATGATACTCTGTGGCCTTATTTTTTTGTGTGCGAGCCAGCTCCTCTTGGATCTGGGCGATTTTTTCAGTGATATTAACCATTATGATGACTAACAAACTGTCAAACTATGATATCATCGTCGCCTGCACAATTAGTAATGTGGGGAGAGGACGGCAGTCTGGCCCGGGTTTTGGCAGTCTGGCCCACGAATGAACCTTATCGCATTTAGGTTTTGATCATCTCCAGCAATTAAAAGTTGTTTGTGGCCCTTTTCAAGATGATCCTACCCGGTCGTGACAGTAGCGGGTGCGGGGCTTGGAGGCTTACAAACAACCGTCTACATACCAACATACCAGTTGCTTGCACCAATGCCTTCACTAGTGAAACGAGACGACTATTACGACTCTGCTTGGCATTCGTGGGGACGGTGGATCCTATTAGCAATCGTAATTATTATCGTGGTAGGCTGCGTTTTGTCGTGGGCTCTAGGTAGCTTCAAGAAGCGGCACAGAACTCAGCAGCCACTGGCAGAAACTACTCACCACGAGGATACATCAGCGATTCCGTTGCCAATGTATGAGCCTGCTGCTCCTCCATATACCCCGTCGCCTTATGCACCTCCATTCCCTGCCGAGAGCGCTGCTCCTCAGTATCCTAGTGATACTAAACGCAGAATGAACAATGAGGACTTTTACGGTCCACCTGAGGGTCCTCCTCCTCCAGCTGACAACCGCTGGGATCACCAGCCTGGACCTAGTGGATACTATCCACCTCCTAGCGGCCCGCCTCCTAGAGCATACACACAGAACTGAGAGGCTTGCACAAGTATTTAATAATGGGTCATTCATTTGCCGGTAACTGTTTGTCACTTGCTTGACATGGTGATTAAGGAGGATGTGCTCTTGGAAAAAAGTAAATTAAAAACAGTTATATAGTGCATTATATTTTATGATATATTTTAATAGTCGTCAGAATCGAACTCAGAATCAGAGGGCTCGACAATGACCAACTCTTCGTCGTCTTCGGATCCAACCTCATAGATAGGAATATCAGAGTCAAAATCGGACTCCTCGGAAGAGGAGCTAGAAGAGCTGGAGCTGGATGAGGAATCAGAAGAGCTGGAGCTAGAAGAAAGCTCGCTGTCACTCTCAGAGGTGATTTCCTCGTCCTCGATCTCACAGTCAGAGCAGCCGCTGCAAAGGACCTCGTCCTCCTCAAGCTCGATCTCAGAGTCAGAGGAGCTAGAGGACTCAGAGTCACTGGAGGACTCGTTCTCGGCCTGGTTCAAGACGGCATTGACAGTGTCGCTGTCGAGATCAGAGTCGTTAACGTCGACCTCAACCTCGACGCCGGAGTCCTCAGAGTCAGAGTCAGAGTCAGACTCCGAGGCAGAGCACTCGCAGACAGGGCCAGAGCACTCCTCGCACTCGCACTCCTCGCACTCACAAGAGTCAGAGTCAGAGTCACTGGAAGAGGCGATACCATCAGCGAGACCCTCTTCGAGGAGCTCAGCAATGGAGGACTGGAGGTCAATGACTGCGGCAACGTAGTATGCGACCCGACGGCGGAAACGCTCGTGCTGGTTGCCCTTTGCACGAGCGATCAAGCTCTCAAGCTTGGTTTCAAGCTCCTGGAGGAGCTCAATGTATGTGGTAAGGAATTCGACGTTTCCTACAACGGAGTCGAGATCCAGCTCGGCAACCCGGTCGAAGATATCAAAATACTCTTGAGCCTCAGCTTCCAGCTTTTGCTTCTTAGCACTAGGAATAGGGAGGCTCTTGGGTTTTTTCTGAATGGTACGACCAGATGTGAGAGCAGAACTATTTTGATTTACTTTTTTACCACGCTTCTGTTGGCGACGCTTTTGGATGCGGTGATTATAACCAGCATCGGAATCTTCAGAGTCACTGGGAACGTAATAGTACGGCATTATTCAAAAAGGACTGAACTCTGCACTACCAGGGGTTTTTATAGTTTTCTGGTTGGTAATTTTTTTCACTTAAGCTGCATGAGTGTGCATATGGATGCTTCCAGACGGAGTGGGTGAAAAGTCGAGAAAGCGATGGAAAGGCGGGAGAATCGGTGGTTCCAGGACTCAAAAATTGCGCAATTTTGCCGGACCCAGTTTTGATTTCTGCCGCAAATACAGATTGCGGTCGAGAGCCGCAACTGAAGTTTGGGAGCTGAACCCTAACCCGTGGAAAATTGATCCCAGACGTCAGGCTTAGCCCCGGAGTCTGGCGGTTAATCGAGGAGATTCCGTAAAAACAACCGGAAACACACCCGGGTATATTAAGTTTTGTCGATAATTTTTTGTTGCGAGAAAGTTACGATTCGTCAGATTATTTCATCAGCCAAGCGGTGTTTACTCCTTCCCAAATCTGAAAAAAATTATGTAATGTGGTCGCCGAAGCAACTGTCACTGACTCTGGTAAGCGCCATTGTGGCTCGCCACGAGACAACGCTTAGATAAGCAAATAGATCCCGTCGAAACCTGACTCGCCATCGTACGACATGGCCAAACATAAGATCACCGGGCTGCAGCGAGACGTGCTGAGCTTTTATCGCCAATGCGTCAGAGCCATCTACAAGAAGGACCCCGAGGCTCGGCCGGACTTTTTTGCGTTTGCTCGCGGCGAATTCGAGCGGTTTAGGCACCTGGGCCGCAAGGACATAACCACAGTAGAGTATCTCTTACGCACAGGGAACCGCAAGCTCGAGATGTTCTCCAACCCCAGCTTGAAGAAAATAAAATAACTTTATACATATAGTTTGTCACCAGCATCTGAGTCGCAACTGGCGTGGTGTAGGGTATTGGCCAACCACTCGGGCCCTAGGGCTGAGGATAGCTCCAGAGAGTTGTATATCCATGTGCCCCAGGTTGACGTCATTCGACCTCGGTGCATGCATCACAGAATATGGCATGTGACGAAATAGCTGGAGCATGTGCGGCTGATGGGCGCTCGCAAACGTCCTGCAGCGCGGCAAAAGACGTGGAGCCTGTCGCATGTGTGTCGGCGCATGCGTGACCAAAGAATGTCGGGTGAAAGATTTCCCCGCATTATTAACGGCTGCAGGAGATGATCCGTGGAGGGCTCTATTGGACCGAAATGCCGCGGTACGCCTGGTTTAGCGCCCGCGGCCGAGCAAAACTCTAGAGTTGTGCGACTGCTTCAGTGTGCGCCGCCGGCCCCGGAAAATCGCCGCTTGGGGACGCCTACTCCGCACTTTTCGTGGCAGGGTTAGGAACCAATCCACGACCTATAAATTCAATCGACTCGAATCGTATGGGCATGTCTGATCAAACCGATCCTGCTGTAGCAATGGAAAAAACTGAGAACCCCATTGTCGGACAGCTGAAGTCGTTCACCGCCGGCGGCGTTGGTGGTGTGTGCGCTGTCCTCAGCGGCCACCCGTTCGACCTGATTAAAGTGCGCCAGCAGACGTCGTCTGGCAACGTCTCGGCGATCCAGGCGGCGAAATCCATCATCAAGACCGACGGGCTGCTCGGGCTGTACCGTGGTGTCACCGCTCCTTTGATTGGCGTGACCCCCATGTTCGCCATCAGTTTCTGGGGCTACGACTTGGGCCAGCGGCTGGTTCGCCAGGTGAAGAAGAAGGAGGACGGCGCTACGCTCACTATTGGCGAGACTGCGGCGGCCGGGTTCTTTTCTGCCATCCCCATGACAGTGGTGACGGCCCCGTTTGAGCGTATCAAGGTGATTTTGCAGATCCAGGGCCAGGGCGGCGGCGATCCCAACAAGAAGCAGTTCACCGGTGCGTTCGACGTCGTCAAGCACCTGTACAAGGAGGGCGGGCTCAGGTCGGTGTTCCGCGGCTCGGTGGCGACGCTGGCTCGCGACGGGCCTGGCTCGGCTCTCTACTTTGCTGCGTACGAGTACATCAAGCGCAGAGCTCCCAAGGACGCTGAGGGCAATGCGTCGTTCGGCAGCATTCTGTTCGCCGGTGGTATGGCCGGTATCGCGATGTGGGTGCCTGTGTTCCCCATCGACACCATTAAGAGCAATCTCCAGAGCAGCGACAAGGCCCAGAGCGTCGCAGAGGTCACTCGTGCCATCTACAAGCGTGGAGGCATCAAGGCGTTCTTCCCCGGTGTCGGGGCCGCCCTTGCCCGGTCGTTCCCAGCCAACGCCGCCACGTTCTTTGGCGTGGAGATGACCTGGAGGTTTTTCAACAAGATTTAGATTAGCTTTAGATAGTGTTAGCCGGAGGACCCCCTGACAGCGCGCGGTCTTCCTAATTCATTATGTTCAACAATGTCAATAGTGCTATGGTATGGAGCATCAGCCCTGCCGATGCAAGTCTATCAGGTGGCCATCGCGGCTGGATAAATATCAAACAACGCGGGACCGTCGCTGGTCCAGGTATTATACAGGTAATGCGAGATCGGGCGGCTACTGGAGGCCGCGTTTCATCTTGAGACTGTCACGCTTGCGCTTGGCCACGATATTGAGAGCGTGCAGGTCGCTGGCCTGCTGCTGCGGCATCGGCGACGTCGGGATGGGCCTGATTGCGTTGATGGCGTGCGGCTTGGCGAACTCCTCCTTGAACGGCGACGCCAGCGGGATCGTCTGGGGCTGAGTGCGGTCCTCAAAGTCGAAATCGTCGTACGAGCTCTCCTTGGCCGGCGACAGCAGCATCGGCTCCGAGATGTCGTCCATGCTGCCGTTGGTGCCCGGCAGGAGGGTCCCCTCTGGGAGATCTTCAGGCGTGATCTGATCGGCCGCTCGGGCGCAGTGCAGAAAGATGCGTTTGCGGACCGCTATGAGGTTGTGGGGGAAGTAGAACCCCAGGTCCTCGCTAGCCTTGCGGATAGTTGACCTGGCAACCCGCTGGACCACTCCAGACGGCGGGAACCGCCCTGAAAATGGGGCATTTCGCGGGTTGGCCTCGTAGTCTGCGAGCATCTGCTTGAGGAACGCATCCTGCTCTTCGTTCCAGTTGTACTGGGTCTCAGAATCCTCGTCGTCTGTGGTGCAAACGGACGTGGACGAGCCCATGCTGCCGTGGAGCATGAACGACGGGGGCGCCTGCTCGAGGGGAGTATGCGGAGCGGAGTCAGGCCAGGGTGAGGCCGCCGTAGTGCTTATATAGTCATCATTCATCATTGTGATCTGTACCACCGGTGTGTGATGAAGGGTCGACAAGCAGGAGACGCCCAAGATACGTTTATCCTTACTCAGCGCCGCTACCTGCAGATAATCACTTAACCGCATTGGGCAGGCCCTTGCCCTGATAGCGAGGTCGCGCCGGTCCCTCGGCGATTGAGCGCCGCGACGGCAATTGGCGCACTCTGATATTGGGCAGCAGCCTTGCGGTTGGCAAAGGTGACGCGTTTTCGCCGCTTCTGACCCCGCACGGCGCGACGCGTACGTGTCTCGAACTTAATCGACATGTGCAGAAGCGAGCCCAACGCGTAGGTGTTGAGAGTCGCGACTAATTCGCAAGGAAACTATCGGAATTGGCGCCACGCCCGCTCAAACTGTAAATCCTGATCCTGACGCCGCGACCAGCCGCGCCCAGCCACCTTGCAGGACCCGCACATTAAGGGGAACAAGGGGGGCCGCATGCACACTGGGTGGAGAAAATCTGGTGCTTGCTCCAAAATTCATCCTTAATGATATCCACATGCAGAACCAGCACCTTCGCCTTGGCCCGTTTGTGGCGAAGCCGCTCCAACTGCCGACGAGTCATGCGTGAGTCGGCCACCACCGTCGGGGCGTCCCATATCAGAATGGACCCCTTTTTGTACTGCTCGGGCTCGTTGTTGTAGTTGATGCCGAACTTGCTGAACAGAATCTCGTTCTTGTCCGCCGAAACCGTCCCCCGCAGCTGCTCCTCCGCATCGCGATTCGAGAGGCCTCCCTTGTCGATCAACGCCCAAAACGTGGTGTTGTAGAGATTGTTGATGTGGCAGTCGACCTGACGCCAGTTGAGGTAGTCTCGCAGCACTGCGAAATTGGGGTAAACCACCGCCCTGCCGTCAAACGTGGGGAGGTGATCTGGGGTCAGCGGGTTGTTGGGCATGAATTGAGGCCACGCAAACACGTAGTGGGCGGTAAACGTCGACACAATCGTCGATACGAGCTTTGATTCTCGCCGCTCAAACAATTCTGTGGCGGGATCAAACACAAACGAAAACTCGTCACTGTCGCCGTACCCGAGCACCACGTCGGCCACGTTCTTGAACACCGCCTCAGCAGCACTGTTCATGAGCCCCAGGGCCCGCTCATCGTTGGGCTTGCGAAATTCGTAGTGCTTTGAGAACCGGTGAAACCCTCGGCCGTCGATACGCACGACAATAAAAGTCTCTGGAAGAATGTGCGTCTCTCGCTCAAAGTGCCTCACGTACTCATATTTTGATTTTGCCATCTAAAAACCTAAATAATTACCAGCCCCTAATTTGGCACTGCGGGCAGGACAGCCGGTACGAAAATGACTCCAATTACCTCATCATTTTGGGGCGGAAAGCAGTCACACCACCCGCGAGCCTGGCACAAAGCCACCGAACGCCACCGGATCCCCAGTATGCCTCGCCCCGCTAAGGACATCAGAGAATTGGTCACTTTGGCTTCGCAACCACACATCAAAAGCGTGACCGTTAAAAAGAACGGAAACGATGAGACCAAATTCAAGCTCCGCGGTCCTCGATTCGTTTACACTTTTACCGTTTACGACAACGAGCGGGCAAAGAAGTTCATCTCATCGTTGGCTCCTGGCACTACCGTCACCGAGATCTCAAATAAAAAGCCAAAGTCTGCCTCCTCTTACTAGGTTTGCAAGTAGCTGAAAAATAAACAAACGCGAAAAATGTGTACTAGTCTAGAGTTCTATATTGCTATCTAGCTTAGTAGGCAAGCTCTGAGCACACATAGTGCACCTTGGTGTTATCGTTGAATCCGTTGAAGGAGGTCGAGGCGGCCAGAGTGTAGGCACCAACCCCCTTGAAGTAGATCCAATCCCCAATGTCCACTGCGCGAGCAAACGTAACGCTTTTCTCTACAACATCAATCCCATCGCACGTGGGTCCCCAGACACTGGCAGTCATTGGGGAACCTGATCCTGGACTGGGGTCCAGCAAATGGGGCCGCGGGTTCTGGTGGTCAAAGATGATACAGTTCAGGTTGGCGTAGCACCCGTCCGTGATATATATCATCGCCTGGTCTTTGCCGGTCATCCTGCGGCCAATAACCGCAGTGACCAGCGTGAACGCATCTGCGACCATGAACCGACCGGGCTCAGCAATCAGCTCGATGTCACCAAACTTGAGCTCGCTGAGCGTTTCCCGGATCGCTGCGGCCGACGCCTCAAAAGTAGAATCCTCGAATCCGCCGCCAATGTCGAGCACGCTCATGTGGATTCCCAGCTCGCGAGCAGTGCTGAACACCTTGTAGGCATCCTTGAGAGCCTTGGGATAGGCATCTTCAGCCCCGCCTCCACTTCCAATGTGGAACGCGATTCCAACAACGTTGAGATCCAGCTCCTTGGCAAGAGAAAGCAGCTCAGTGGTAGTATTGAGCGGAGCACCGAACTTGCAGCTCAACTGGCACACAGCGTCGCTGTCGTCAGTGATGATTCGCAGCAGGAGCTCGGCATGGGGATGATACTGCTTGATCTTGTACAGCTCGTCGGCGTTGTCGAACGTCATTCGCTTCACGTCGGACTTTGCTGCGAACCGCAAGTAGCTGGGGTTCTTCACAGTGTTGGCATACACGATTCTGCTGGGATCGACGTCCAATTGGAGCACTTTTTGGATTTCTCTGAACGACGCACAATCGAAACCACATCCAAGCTGAGCAAGCAATTGAAGAACCTGGGGATCATTGTTGCACTTGACAGCATAAAATGGCTTGACAAAGCTCAGGTGCTGCATCCACTTGCGGAATTGGCGATAAACAATGCTGATATCAGCGATAAAGAACGAGTCCTCCATGGTCGGATCGTCCAACAGACGAGCTTCTTCGACCAAAGTGAGCATTGTTTTCTCGATGAGCGTCTCAGAGTCGAGCGTGGCGGGCGTGCTCAGTGGGCTATCATGAGGAATAAAGCGCGAGGCGGTTGCGGTAATAGGGATAGACATTTTTGATTGAATTCAGAAAAAAAGGGCCCTCACTGGAGGGCTTTAACGTACTTTATGCGGCAACTCTCGTAAGACAACCTCCCTGCGATTGTCTTTAGTGTTCTAAAGTTGCAGCGGCCATGTTGTCACTTTTATGGCCTGCCTACCTGTCGGTTACGTAATTTTTTTCCTCAGATTTTTCACTAGGACTTGGCAGAGCAGGCGGTCTATCATTGCGCTGTGAGGATATGCTATGAAATTTTTTCGCAATCATCGAGAATTTAATTCGAAAAATTCAAAAATCGCTTTGAGTCGCAGCAATTACTCATTGTGCAGTGCAGCGATGCGCAACTAAGTGGGGCACAGGTTAGGTGAAGCCACATCCCGGCGCTTTGCGAATTGCTGTAGTTTAGTAGTGCATTAATTTAGGATACTATGATCCAGAATAAATACGTTAATGAGGTAATAAATATGCTAGAAACCGGCGTGAAGTCGGGAGTTTACCACTGCTCGAATGCACACTGGGTCTGTCAAAAACTCACACGGTGCCAGGCCGATTGCCCGATAGTCGCTATTGATTGCAGTGAGCACGACTTCCCTGTTTGCTCTCAATTCTTCATCACAGTACCGCAGTGCCATACCGTCCATGGCAACGGCCTTTTTGACAAGCTCAAGGTTCTTGCGCAGTTCTGAGGTAGTGTATTTCAGCGCGAGCCCGCACTGAGAGACGGCCTTCGAGGCACACTCGAGGTCTGATCTAATTGCTCTCGAACAGTGCTCAAATACATATGTGCTAGCGTCCATCGCGCGAAGTACGAACTCCCGGTCGTCTTTGAGTCGATCATCGGCAAACTCGAATGCATGAGGGTTGTTTTTGAGCGCAGTTAGCACCACCTCAGGCCGGGCTTTGAGGTCGCTGGGCACAAAAACAAGTGCTGATCCGTGGTTAGCGACGATATGGAGAATAGTAGACAGGTCAGCGCGCTGCAAATGGCGTATCCACGCGGTGGAATCAAAGTACGTGGCGTACCCAGAGTTTGATCTGCTGGTCCGTGCGGCATACATGATTTCGGAATCGTTTCTGAGCATCACGTCGGCAAATTTGATGGAGCGCTTGCTACTGGCGATAGCTGCCAATACGATTTCACGGTCGCATCGAAGCTGTTGTGAAGCGTACTCGAGCATTCTCCCATTTTTCTTTACCGCCAGCAGTACGAGTAAGCGGTTGTTTCTTAGCTCTTCAGATGCAGATGCGAGCGCCAAGGGGTTAACGTCACACGCCGCCAAAAGTACCGATAGATTATTGCTGAGTGTGTCGGGCACGTGGAGAGCGACGGCTGGATCGCTGGCAAGAGCATCCAAGAAGAATTGTGGATCCAGGCGGAGCCGCTGAGATGCATAAGGCAACGCTTGTGGACAGTTCTGGATTATGAAGTTGCCACTATCGCGAAGCCTCGCAGACGCATACTGGAGGGCCTTGGGAGACACTTTGAGGGCGAAAGCGACTATTCTTGGGTCATCCTTGATTCTGTCGCTGAAATGGTAGAGTGCACCCCAATATGTAGGGATGGCAATTTTGGCGATTTCCTCGTCGTCAGTGAATGTGTTGCGCATGTACACCACCGTCATTCCGTGGTTATGGCATGCAGCTAGTGTCATCTCTCTGTCTGCAGACCACAAGTAGTTATCAATGAACCACGGCTGCTGGATGATGTACTTGAGCCCCGCATACTGGTGGGAGTACTGAAGGCCTTTAAGAACGAGTCGTCTGTTCTTGGTGAACTGCTTCCATAGTGTGAATATGAACCCTCCGTACTCGAATTCCAACAGGTTCTCGACCACTCGAACCGAGGGAGCCTCGCTAACCAAATACTTGAAGTTGAGCTCTTCGCAGAGGCTCCTCCTATCGTACCCGAGCTGGTGGATCGCATTGAGCAACAAAACAAAATACAAGTCAGGATGCTGATCGAGTTTATGCAGGTATTCTGTGGGCACCAGACTTGTGAGCGAATCGATAGACAGAATGGTGCGAGTGTTCCAGTATTTCCACAGGTCCCGATAGACCTGCCACAATTCCGGGGTATTGCGTATTCGTTGTAGGAACTTTGCCGCAAAATCACGCTGTTCTGGAACTGGGCACAGTCGAGCCCAGAGGCGGTCCTCTAGAAAGGCGTATCGGGCAGTGCTAGAGATTCTACTAAAGTTAGATAGATCCAGGGGATTTATCGCACAATAATTAGCGACCGTACACCATATCTCCGATGGAATCGCTGTAGAGACCATCAAGACAAGCTAATCTAAGGTCACGTGGAGAAATGAAAGAGGAGCATCACTCGTACAGGGCGAGATTATAGGCACTTTCATCATCAGATGGTGCATACCGATCTGATAAGTTCAAATCCATTCGGTAGAGAATAGTGTTAATCTCTGGCAACTAGTCGGCTGGAACAGATAGTTCTTGGCTTAAGGTCACATGACCTCAAAAACACTTGAAAAAGTATGCCTCTATGGACGCTTGAGCCTGAGAACCCCATATTTGCGGCATCTTTTCATCCAGAAAAAGCCCAATTTGTAGTGGGCTTTGCCACGGGAAACGTCACTGCGTATTCCTATACTTATGAAGACGAACCCAAAGAGCTGTGGTCGACGAAACGTCATAAATCGTCTTGTAGAGTTATTGGATACACACAGAACGGAGATTACGTTTTCAGCGCGGGAACAGACCGAGTAATTAAAAAAGCAGACTCCCAGACCGGCAAGGTCCTTGCAAAATGCACCCTTGACAGCGATCCGAGTGCGATGGCAATAAATAGCGAGTTTGTGTTCATAGGCGATGACGACGGCAATGTTTGCGTGTTTGATTTCAAGCTCAAGCGTACTCATAAATTTGATTCAGTCGTAGAGGACTGCGTGAATACAATATGCTGCTTGGAGTACAAGAACCAGTACCATATTGTCGTTACAGGGGTGACATCTGTGGTCCACATTGATATCAGAAACGGAATAAAGTCTACTAGCGAAGACCAGGAGGATGAGATCTTGTGCGGTTGTGTGCCCAATGAGCAGAAATCCGTGTTTGGAATGTCAGAAGGGGTTCTTACCATCTGGAACAATAACCACCTGCTCGATCAACAGTCGCGAGTGAGGCTGGCCAAAGAAGGGTCTGTTGATGCGATCATTGATGGGGAGACCGAGGACACAGTATTTGCTGGCACATCTGATGGGGTGGTTTTCGAGGTGAATATCCGGGCCGGCAAAGTCGAGTCTAAAAGAACGCACTCTGCAAAAGGCGAGGACGAAGTATCCATTTTAGACTGGGACTATGACTATCATCTTGTGAGCGGCAGTTTGGAGAAGATTATTCTATGGGACAAGGGCGAGGCCGACCCTGTTCAGGTACAGCCAGAGCCTAAAAAAGAGTCCACCAAGCGGAAGAAAGGCAAAAAGTCAAAGAAGGGTGACCAGCCTTCGAAAAAGGCCAAAATGTTTGAGGATCTATAGATAATAATAATAATAATACAGTTATGAAAAGAGCACACTGATGGTACAACCAGATTAATTACAATAGTGGTTTCTGCTTGGAGGCCATCTCGTCGACTCTGCTCTTTTGCAGTCTGAACGACGGAGCGACCCAGGTCCCGCAGCTGCACTTGACACCTTTCCAGGAGTACGCTCCTAGCTTGTACTGGCAATTTGGGCAAAACAGCTTGCCTTCGAGGTCGCCCTTTTCGAGCTCGTGACGCATCCATTCCACGGGCTCCAACAAAAAGTGCTGGCACTGCCCTTCGTGGCCCTTGACGTGGGCAATGAACGATCCCGAAGACGCGACCGTGGTCGAGCAGTTTTTGCACCGGAGAGCTACTTTCCGCACCGCGAGCTTATCGAGCACCTGTTGCAGGTCCGAGGCCGAGACTGGTAGCTTTGTGTTGTTCTGCAGAACAAACTCGACCTGCCCCTGTATGCTCTGAACCCTCTCTGTGACGGCCAGCGGGGAGCCATTGACCAGCACTTTGAGGACTGGGGTCTTGGTGATGTGCGGGGCAACGTGACGCCAGGTCAGTACCATGGCGGGCATGTCGGCATTTGTGTAGGATATGTCGCTTGGCTCGATGCCAGGATGGAACTCAGTGGCCTGGAACTTTAGCAGCCACTCGCGATAAGGCTTCTTGTCCGGGCTCACCTCGTATCCACACTGGTAGTAGACCTTGAGCTGCTCGAGGAAGGACTCGTTGGGATTCGCCACCGACCTCTTGCTCTTGACGTACTCTAGTGCCTGCTCGTCGGTCCACTTGTTCTTCCACATGAGGTATGCGCAAACGCAGGTGGTGCTTCTCGAAATCCCGGCTATGCAGTGCACTAGCACGCCCTCATTCTTGGATACCGCATCTTCAATGAACGCATTGGTCTCAGGAAACACCTTGATGATGGGTTCCTCGGCGGTATCCTGCAAATCGAGGTACAAGTGCTCATAATTTTTAGACTTGAGGTGCTGGGCGAACTTGGCCTCGGTTTGGCCTATTGCCGCGAGATCCATGACCGACAAAATATGGGTGACATTGTTTTTAGCCAAAGTCTGATCTGCCGACACCGACAGGTACGAGCCGAGCCAGATGTGCTGGTTTATCTGGTGTAGAGCCATGGCGAAATTTCGGCTGCTTAGTGTTGTGGGGTAGCTTTTTTCGCCACCGTTACTGTGGCGCGGGGTACCGCCGCGGCGACCGGCAATCGAGCGTGGGCCGGCTACAAACACAAATTGCCTTCGTGCGGAGGCCGGCGCCTGGTGCCGGCAGCTGGCAGTCATGCAAGGAGGTTGCCGATCAACCGCATAGACTGCCTCTTACATCAGCAAAGTTTCTCGAGACACCAAAGCCGTTCTTTTCAGAATCCAAAATCTAATAATGGCAGAGCAAAATGACGTCGACCGCATTGTGCAGAGCTTCGCCGAAAGTGAGCTTAGCGCCCTAGACCAGATTGGCTCCCAGGACAACATGGTTCTGTCCCCAAAGTATACCCAGCAAAAGCCAAAGCCGCCGACGACCCAGCGAGCTCCACAGGTCCCAAGTTCTTCAAGGAATGTGTCGCAGAGCTCGATTCCTTCACACAGGGCGCCGCCCAGCCCGTCAAGCTCGAGTTCGGGGCGACCGGGGATACATTCGAAGAATTCGTCATTTGGAGACAAATTTCGAGTTTTCGGCAAGCGAATTGCATCTGGCAAGAAGGACAAAGGACCCGAGTAATCGCCGAGGGTTTCAGCCCGTATACCCGCACCCCAGTAGCCGGACACTGCTCTCTCGAACTGAATGGGAGATCATTTATTCTATTTTATTTTACCGCAGCATGTGCATCTAGCAGATTATTTTATTAGCTAACTGTGAGCAGTTTGTAATACTCGTCATGCGATGTCTCGTGCTCGATGGGGCTTCTGGAACTTTACTGGAGGAGCTCGGTGTGAAGCCCCACCCGACTCTGTGGGCAGCCATTGCGCTCGTGGACGATCCTCAGGCCGTCAGAAAAGTGCACAAGCAGTACTTTGACGCTGGGGCCAATGTGGCCTCGACCGTCACATACCAGGCCAGTTTCGAGGCACTCGAGACGCTAATGGACAAGCGTGCTGCAGCACAGGTGTTTGTTGATGCGGTGCGGCTGGCTCGAGAGGCTGCTGCCGAATCGGTAGGAACCCAAGAAAAGCTCGTTGCCGGGTCTTTGGGACCGTACGGTGCATATCTGTCAAAAGGACAGGAATACTCGGGGGATTACGGGGGTGTGAGCGACCAGGTGCTCTACGACTTTCATTTTCCTCGGGTTCAGGCTCTGCTCTCTGGCAAACCAGACATTCTGCTTCTCGAGACCATCCCCAGCTTGCAAGAGACCAAAGTGTTGATGCGGCTTCTGGATGATCTGAACGTCGACATCCCAGTGTGGGTGTCGTTCAGCGTGAGAACTGGCTCGGAGGTCACCTTGGCAGACGGAGCTCAACTCTCGGCAGCCGTTGGCTCTCTGTCCGCCAAGGTCGGTGCAACAGGGGCCAATTGCTTTGAAATCAATGAGACTGACCACGTGCTGAAAAATTTCAGGTCCTGCACGACTCTTCCACTTCTAGTGTATCCAAACTCGGGCGAGGTGTATGACGGCGTCACGAAAACGTGGGCGTCGCCTGCACATTCGCACAACGCCGAGCCTTCCATTGAATCGTGGTACGATAATGGGGCACGCATAATCGGTGGATGCTGTCGATCACGCCCTCTCGATATTGCCAAGATTGCCGAGCAGGTACACGCGCTTGGCTCCGGGTCTTGATACTATCTACATTCGACGCTTCTCAGGGTCAAATCACCCGCGAATTAGATTATTCTAGGTTAGTTTAGTAGAGAGGGAATACAAGATACGAGACAACCCCACGTGCTACCCCATGCATGACGTCTAGCGCATAAACTGTCGGAGGCTATGTGCGCAGATATTGAATAATTGGCAATATGCTTATCCAGAAGCTAAGAATACTGTTCAAAGATCGTGAGGTACGTATATTCTCGCTATTTTCTTTCATTAAGAGTCTTTTTCACTAGAAGGATATACCTCGCCTGGCCAACGCTGAGAACACGGCTATGCATGCACTACACGTGCTGCTGCACCAACCAACGAGACCGGGTACAAGACTCCCAAGAAGTGCATTGGGCCGACAAAGGAAAAATTAGCAATTTGCAATAGCCAAATTAGTTTCATTCCGCTTCTAACCCCCGCCAGCATCAATGACGCTGTGCCCCCTGGTTAGGAAAAAAAAAAAAGTGCACTTTCATAATCGGTTTGTCATATGCGTGGCAGGCGGGCACTTTTCAGCTGAAAAGCTGGCCGCCACGCGGACGTCAACAGAGTTTATCACGGATTTATTACGCCGATAAAGATTGCATAAACAGCACAGCTCCTTCTTGGCTTGACGTAGGCTACGACAATGCCAAGTCGGATCATACTCACGTGTGGCGACTCGCATGAGCACGTGTTGGCTGGGAGAAAAATGAATGGTGGAAAAAATACGTGCCACATTGTGCATATGCAGCGGCGGGAAGACCTGCTTGATCTGCATGAACGCATGGAAAAATATACTCGAGGATATAAAGTCCCAGATCATCCCAAGAAAAGACACAGCACATAATGGTCTTCCAAGACGACAGCCACCGTCCTCAGCACCATGATCCCGTTCCTGGTGCCATTCCTGTTCCCCATGGGCCTACAGACTACTACACTGTCGACGGCCAGTTCGTCAACGAGGAGGATACCTTCCCTCGCTACTCTGATAAGGATGAAAAGGCTATCTTTGCCTATCTATTGCACCCGCGTGATTCGTATGATGAGAAGGGTACCTACTGGGCAGATATGCCCCTCAAGCAGCGCATTGCCTTCAATGCCTCTATAGAGGGCAATGAAGTATGCCGCGAGTTCAAAGCATTCTGGACGATGTTCAAGGCCGATCCCTTGGCACCCGTTGGCTGGTATTTCCGCAACGCTGTTCTCCCCGGTGCTGGTCTTTTGCTCGAAGGCTACGTTTTGTTCTCCGTCGGTAACATCAAATCCCTGTTCTCAAATGTGTGGCCCGAGTGCTGGACTGATTATAAGGTATGCAACAAGGAGTGGGTTGCAGCCGTGAACTACTTGGAAATCGTTGGTATTATGTTTGGTCAAGTCGGCATTGGTCTCATTGCTGATATGCTCGGTAACCGTAAGGTTGGTCTCGTTATTGATGCTATGAATATGTTTATTGGTCTCCTCATGCTTACTTCCATGTGGGGTGTTACTCTTAATGGATGGGTTATCTGCTACGCCTGGAGTTTGTTTTTCTACTCCATTGGTGTTGGTGGTGAGTATCCCATGACCGCTGCCACCGGTATGGAGAAGTCCAAGTTTAATAGGGTGTCTGCAGCTGATGACCGTTTGCACCGTGGTCGTAAGGTCACTATGGCGTTCCTGATGCAGGGTTGGGGCCAGTTCCTCAACCAGGCTATCCTTATTATCCTGCTGCTCATTTTCCACCATGGTTCGGCAAAGCCTGATCTCGTAGATGGCAAGTACAAGTACTCGAAGGTTGCAACCCAATGGGTGTTCCGGGTCTCTTTCGCCATCCCCGCAGTCGGTACGCTCTGGCTTGCATATTTCCGTCACTACAAGATCCCTTCAATCAAGCCTGCTGTTCGTGCCGATGGTTCTAAGAATGTTTCTGGATATAACAGCCAGTCCCTCAAGCTGCTCTTCACCCATTTCGGTGGTCGTATGCTTGCTACTTGCGGTGCCTGGTTCTGCAACGATGTGTTTTTCTATGGTAACAAGCTTTTCCAGGGCCAATTCATCAGCGTCATCACTGGCGGCTCCAAGTCCTCCGGTGTCATTGTCGACTGGAACTACAACTTGATCAACATTGGCTGTTCCATGTGCGGATACTACTTGGCCTCCTTCACGATCGACTCTCGTTTCTGGGGACGCAATCGTATGCAGCAGCTTGGTTTCCTCATGTGCTTTGTGCTTTTCGTTGTCCCTGCTTTCCATTATAAGTACTATACCAGCAAGGAGCACATTCACGAGTTCCAGGCCATGTACTTCTTGTCCTCTTTCTTCAACCAGTTTGGTCCTAATGCTGTTACCTTCTTGGTCGCTGCAGAGGTTCTTCCTACGCAGGTCCGTGCCACTGGTCATGGTGTCGCTGCTGCCTGGGGTAAGGCCGGTGCTCTTTTGGCATCCGTTTTGTACAATTACATCGACACTCAGACCAAGTTCTACGTCGTTCCCTGGTTTGGCTTGGCCGGTATGGTTTTGACTTGGGTATTCTTGCCTGATGTCACTGGTTTAGATTTGGCCTCCCTCGATCGTCGCTGGGCATTAATCATGGAGGGCAGAGGTGACGAGTACCACGGTGTTGCCATCAACCCCCGCCATCTTTCTCTCTGGGAGCGCTTCCGTGGCGTTGGAAAGAACTACAATCCTGAGCTTGACTACAAGCAGCGTGTTGATGAGATGCGCCAGGAGTGGGAGGAGAGAGAACGTGCTAAGTACAATGACGAGAAGGCCTTCGATGGCCGCAGCTCGATGCATCTCTCCCCTGATATTCACAACTACTTCTTGAAGACTTCTCCTGCCATGAGTGCACTCAAGAGCGAGAAACCTGGTGATAATTTCAAGCTTCCCGAGGCCGAAAGTGACATCTCTGAGCCCTCGACTAACCAGGCACCCCAGAAGAAACAGTAAATACACAGTCGTCTGCAATCTAATCTCTATTTATTAAATAGTAATCCTTCTTTGAATCTACGAGGTGCAGCAGTGGTAGAGGGGCTCAACGGTACAGTGGTCAAGGGGAGATGCGCGGAGCTCGAGGTGCCCCATTGGAGTATACTATGGAATATATAAGAATAAAAACTGAGACTTTGCACCAGGCAACTTGTGGTTTATAGTGTGGAGCGGTTACTTGAGCATCCATACGCCCAAACCAGTGAGAGAGACCAAGCACAGCGCAGTGACAACGCCGGCACCGGCCTTGGCACCAGAGCTGGCCTTGACGGTGTCCGTGAACAAGCTGTTTTCGCTGGAGCCGCCACTCCGTGTACCGGCATCGTTGGAACCGGTGGAGGTGCCGCCGGTGCGGTTGGTTAGGGGAAGCGATAGAGTTTTTGCTTTGGTGTTCTGGATACACTCTAGTGCGCACATCTGTTCTCCCAATCCATAGACTCCATCCCAGCCGCTATGCGACCAGTCCTGTCCACAGGTGTGGCCGTCGCTACCGCCGCTGCAACTTTGTGCAGCCGCCTCGGCCGATGACGTCAAGTAATCGAGGATCTCGTCCTGGAGCGAGGGGACGAACATGACGGTATGGCCCAAGAAGCGCGAGAAGATTGCCCTGAAGCACCGCTGGTCGTTGTTACATCTGCCGTACGGCTGGCACGCGGCTTCATACATGACCTTGTTATCGAAGAAGACCTTGGCCCTGCCCCACATTGAGGTGACGCGGTCCTCCCAAAGACTGCTGCCGTTAGTGTAGTCGTAGAGGTACGCCATTCCGCTCATCATGAGGCCGTAGTTGTAGGTCCACTCGCCGTACGAGTGCTGAGAGCAGTTCTGGTTCAGGCTCGCGCCGTCCCACAGGGTTCCGTTGTCGGGGGAGTAGAAATCCACGTCTACCAGCCAGTCATAGATCTTCTCTGCCCAGTCGCTGTAGGTGGTGTTGCCAGTGTAGCGGGCGAGGCGGGCGGCGATGTTGAAGAAGCACCCGTTGGACACGGTGTTTTTGTAGTCGTAACCGGTGTTCCAGGTGTAGATCTGCCACCTGAGGCCGCCCTCGCAGTGCTGCTCGTCCCAGCGGCCGCACATTTGGTTGAACACCGACTGGGCCAGGTAGAGCCACCCCGGCTTGTCGTCGCCTGGGTTGGTGAAATTCCGCTCGGCGGCAGCCATGGCAGTGATCCCCCAGAAGCCCTGGTCGTCGTTGCCCTCTGTGGTGCTCTGGTTCCTAGGCAGATAGTCCCATCCAGTGCCGACTTGGGCCTGCAACGCATCGAACACCAGGCTGTTGTAGGTGTCGTTGCCGGTGTAGACCCAGAAATCGAGAATGGAGTTCCAGGCGGCCCCGGCGTGCCACCAGTAGTAGGGCTGAGACATCATGCCGATTCCCAGGCTGTAGTCCCTGTAGTCCAAGAGACCGTCGGCGATTAACGAGAGAGCCTCGTGGAACGAGCTGTTGTCGTTGAGGTTCAGCGACAGCGAGTACGCCGTGCTGGCTAAAAGTAGAAATGTGTGGCCCAACATGCGTTTTCGAGGCTGCTGGCAGTGTTTATAGTATATAGCTGAGAGTGCGTAATGACGTAAGTAGGCGTTTTGTGTTGCTGCAGGTGGCCAAGCGCGAAGTTGGCGAGAATATTAAGTATTAAATAGCTAGGCAGCAGTATTTCGGCTGGTTGGTGTGATCTAAAAATAGCCCGCAGGCCAAGATGAGGGGCTAATCTGGGTGAAATTAAACTAAGCTGAGCCGTTAAGCGATCAGGTGCGAGGGTCACCAGCAGAGGGCCGCGGTGGCAACGAAAAACGTCCAGGCGTGAGCCGCGATCGTGGCGCTACTGCGCCAGTACACCCTTGGCACCTCGCCGCCACTTTGCCACATGGACACCGATGTGCTGAGGGAGACCGTTTCGAGGGTGGAGACGCTCTCGACGGAGATTTCGCGGCTCTCGACCCAGATACAGGCCAAAGCCGGCGGTGCGCGAGAAAACATCGAGCCGCTGGCCCGCAAGAGCGCTGGAACGGAGGTGCAACGCAAGAACATCCGCGAGATCTTCAAGGTTTTGGAAAACGTCCAGAAATACACCAGCGTCATCGACGAATACTCGCAGATCATCAACGGCGGCATCAATGTCTCGGGAGCGGAACTCTACGGCAAGACTTGGCGGGAGCTCAATGCCACCTTGCAGGACCTGGTGAGCTCCGAGTACCGCAAGTTCTACGGGCTGATCGAGCAGGCCGAGGCGCTGCAGAAGACAGCCCACCACAACCTCGAGGCGTCGGTGGTCGAGTGCACGCAGGATGCGTTCCCAGTGGTGGACGCTTCGCACGTCGAGGCGAGCGATCGGGGCTCGCTGGTCGCACTCAAGGAGATCTTGGCATTCGCGGACCAGATGAACTGCTCGTTCGACGCCGAGGCCACGTTCGCCCACAATTTCCAGGCAAACGTGGGCTCGTCGGTCGAGAAGGTCGCCGCGACGGTGTCGGCGTCGCCAGACCTCAAGAAGTTCGTGGTGTTTGTCAAGGCGTACATCACCGAGCTCGACAAGGCCCTGGCCCAGGTCTTTTCGGGCAAACGGCTCGAGCACTACCTGGGCATCGTGCAGCAGATCACCAAGCAGGAGTCGACTCGCCTCAACTCCCGCGTGAGCCGCAGCAAGCCCAACCCCGGGCAGGACGAGCTCGAGGTGTTTGACTCGCTCGAATCGGCCCTGCTGCTGGACGAGACCACCGAGATCATCTCGCTGAAAACCAAGGGCTTTGACAAGCTGCGCAGCATCTACCTCCAGCTCGACGAAGCGGCCAAGAGGACCAGGGTCGAGAGCGAGAGCAGCATCACAATGGCCACTAATAAGGTGGTGTCCACCATCAAGGAGCTCTGCAAGCGGTCGACTTCAGTGCTGGCCGCACTAGAGACAGAGCCGCTGCGCATGTACCTGCCGACGAGCCCCCCACCAGAGTGGCTCGCCAAGTTCCCCGTCCCCCGGGATACCACAAAGTACCTGGAGCTGTACTTTGCCGACCTCATCGAGTGTCTGTGCACTAACTTGTACAACGCCATCAGAGAGAGCAAGACCCAGTCCTATCAGCAGGGCGTGTTTTTGGTGATCAACTCTGAGTTCATTGGCCACTACTTCCAGTCCAACGGGCTGCAGGATACGGTTGGCAAGATGACGTACGACCGGCTCGAGAAGCTCGACAAACTGGGCTTCAAGCTCTACCTGTCCGACTGGCAGCGCCTCAGCGGCTACCTCATGGACCCTACCCAGGTGAAACCGGGGGCGAAGCTGAGCTCAAAGGATCGCGAGGCCATCAAGGACCGGTTCTCAAAGTTCAACGCCGAATTCGACATGCTCACACAACGTCAGAAGCGGATCTCAATTCCAGACAAGGTACTCCGCAAGAAACTTGCCAACGAGGTTGCAAAGACAATTGGCCCGCTGTACAAGCTGTTTTACGACAAGCACTGCGGGGGAGACTTTACAAAGAACATTGATAAATATATCAAGTTCGAGCCTAAACAGTTGGAGGGCATTCTCAAGAACATGTAATTTATTAAACATTAGACATTACTCTCTATAGTAGTTCTGGTGTGCAAGCTATTCATACATCATACCAATTATCTAATGGTCGATGCCAGAAATAAATCCTTACGACTACCTCAAAGCTGAGAGTTTTATAGGACTGAAATGTGGCTTTGTGAACTCAATGGACATTGACAATACTGTCAACCGGTTCTTGCTGTGCGGAGGTGCCGACTCGTCGATCGCCGTGGTAGACTTGGATTCTGGCAAAAAAGTTGCTGAAGTTCCGGCAAAAACGAGCCACCAATTCGGAGTCAGCAAAGTACTCTGGTGGCCTTTGGATAATGGGCTGTTTGTCACTGGCTCGTTCGACAAGAGCGTGAAGATCTGGGACGCAGATGCCCTCGAGCCTGCATATTCGTTCGACACAGAGTCCAAAGTGTACAATCTCGATCTGAATGACAAATTGATCGCTCTGGGCATGGACCACCCGTACATTCGCTTGATCGACCCTCGAAGCGGTAGCTTCTCGCATGTACTCAAGGGCCATGAAGGCAAAGTTCTGAGCGTAAAGTGGTCACCTGAGAATTCTAATTATTTAGCAAGTGCCGGCTCTGACGGCACAGTACGAGTTTGGGATATTCGCAACGCACGGCCTTTGGTCGAGTCCCTGGATATGATGCGCACCAGCGAGTCGCAGAGCCTTGATCCCCTTGATTTTCGCCGAGCACATCGAGCGGCGGTAAATGGGCTGTCCTGGACACCATGCGGTGACCAATTAGTGTCGATTGGTAGCGACAACAAAGCCAGAGTCTGGAACCTCAATGTTGCTGGAGGCATTAATCAAGGCGTCAACTTTGGGC
The DNA here is from genome assembly GCA_030585105.1 of Wickerhamiella shivajii. NCBI lineage: Eukaryota > Fungi > Ascomycota > Dipodascomycetes > Dipodascales > Trichomonascaceae > Wickerhamiella > Wickerhamiella shivajii. Next base: position 620,022 of record JAJMCH010000001.1, on the reverse strand, counting down.
CACAGATCCAAAACAGATTCTTGCAAAACTCAGATCCATTAGTATGTATGCCGTTTGTCTGTTTCATGACGGACTCGGGAACGATTCTCTTGTGCGAGCTGGAGACTGGGAAGATCCACAGACAACTCCAGCCATTGCTGGGATACTCCTCAACTCGCCAAGCCTGCTTAGCGAGGTGCTCTTATGATATATACAGCGGCGATGGCGAGGGCAACATTACACTATGGACAGCTGGGGTAGACTCTGAGCCTCCGGATGTGCTAGAGGACTCAGAGGAAGAAGAAGAGGATAATCTGGAGAAAGCTTTTACTGTCGGGGATTTCCTATAAGGATACGTACAAAATACTACAAAGCCAGTTGAATATCATGAAGGACATTTCACCAATTTTGGACATGGCGATCGGCATCAGCAGGCATAGAACGGCGCTGATGAACCAACCCAGCCCAATTGCAGTGCCAATATAAGTTTTACGGTTCTCGTCGTTGGCAATTTCGCTTGTGTAGACGAATGAGATCCCGTTGAAGAAGCAGCTGAAGATGATCATAAAAAGAAAGCAGAACGCAATTGCCGCAATACTCAGCACTGACTGGTACTCTACCAACCGTTTCACAAAGAACAGCAGGCTGAATATTGTACCGTGGCAGAATGCCATGCCAATCGATGAGTATCTCAGGCTGGAGAGGAGGGGAAGAGTATCTACAAAGAACACCGACACGGCAGTCGCCAGAAAGTTACAGGCATAGAGACCCATAGACAGGAATATGGATGTCCTATAGGAGAATCCAATCATGGTGCACAAGCTTCCCATATAGTACAAAATAACGTTAACTCCTGTTAGTTGAAGGCCGATCTGCACAGTGCACACTTTTGCCATTATTCTCATATCTATAGGTTGACGGTCGCCTTTAGTCTTCTCCTGGGGTGCAGAGGTGGTTTTCACCGAGAAGAATTGCAAGAGCACAATTGGGATAGCCGGTGACGCTGCCACGATCCAGCAGATGTTGAAGCTGAGGAGGTTGGAGTAGTGATGCAGGAAGAAGCTGACCACAGACGTGAACAGCAATCCGAATGGGGCCACGCTCTGGAACACAGTGAGGAGTTTCGCAGCATTGAGCCGTGGCTGCAGGCGAGCGGCTTCCTCGACGTACAAGGGCAAGCAGGACGTAATAAGGCCGACAGACAATCCTTTGAGGGCTCGTGATAGCAAGACATAGTGGATTCGAAGGAGGAGCGCACCAATCAGGTACCCCAGCAGCCAAATGAATGTGCCCACACAAATAACAAGCCGCGGGCTCACTTTTTTTGTCGTGAGAATTGTGCTGAGGGCGCCAACTGCTGCGCAAAGAGGGTACAGTGCGGTCATAACCCCGAAAAGCCCTGGCGTGGGGTACCCGTAGGTGTGGTCGAATTGGGGAGACCCATTGAAAACTGACAATACTACTGATTCTATTCCACATAAAAGCCCGCACTGAATTACACAGATCCAGGTTACAGCGACTTGCGCCCAGGCGGTTCTCGAATGTGACATTGACAGTACGACGTGCGACGAGTCGAGCAATAGCGTGGGCATTACAAACATTCTACAGATGCTAAACAAAAATGGCCAGGCGTTGAATGTCGAGCTTTCAACTTTGGCCGGCTATGAGTATGCGCCGCAAGGACTGTGGCGCTGAAATTTTAATGCAGAATCTTCGACTGCGAGTTAATGTGATTTTCAACACACCCGCTCCATCGAAACAGAATACTGGCATTGTTTCGACTCCCACGAGGCCAAAGAAACCGGTTGGTGTAAAATTTCTGTTTGTTGCCTCGAGGGAGACTCCAGTGGGAGACCTCGTGAAACAATTAGCCGATCAGGCGCCCAAATTATACGCTACGACCGAGCCATTTGATATTTGGAGGACACAGAGTGCTGATGGGTACGATTTGCCCCCAAATCTCAAGGTTGGCGAGGTTGTGGACGACGGGGCTGAGATTTGGATCTTTGTGAGGAACCACAAATCCAATTCCAAGAAGGCACAGACTCCCAATGCCGAGAAGAGGACGCTTGCGGCTGCTGAGGGCACTCCTGCCAAAAAGCAGGACACTAAGGCCACTCCCCAGGCTGATAAGCGAGCAAATGCCACGCCCAATGCAAAGGCTCCCCCCAAGACTAGCACACCTAATGCGAAAACGCCTACAAGCAAGCCTGCAAGTAAGCCCGAGGCAAAGAAGCCTGAGACTAAGACGGTCGCAAGTAAACCTGAGGCAAAGGCGGTTGCCAGTAAACCTGAGGCCGCCAGTAAAGTCGAGACAAAGCCTGAGGCCAAAAAAGCTTTACCAAAAGCTACCAGTCCTGCCAAGGTCGAGTCCAAGAGCGAGAGCTCCAGCGAGTACGACAGCGAGTACGATAGTGAGTACGACAGTGAGAGCGAGTCTGAAGAAGAGCCGCCAAAGCCTGCGACTCCAGCAGCAAAGGCACCAGAGAAGCCAGCTGAGAGCGAGAGCTCCGAGTACGAGGACGAGAGCGACGTCAGTGGCGAGACCGAGAGCGACTCTGAGGAATCTGACAACAAGAAGCAGCCTCGGGCGGTTGCGGCGCCCAAAGCCACGCCCAAAGCTGAGCCCAAGAGCGTGGCCCCAGTGGCCGCACCCGCTCCGAACCCCGAGCCCAGCGAGGCCCTGGACTCCCCCACGCCCAAGAGGGCCGGACCGCGTCACAGTTTGCGGGGCCTCGATGCGCTCGAGGACCTGCCGCCGAACGTGCACGAGGGCAAGACTCCGGTGAAAAAGACCCAGCCAGAAGAGAGCGCCGAGAGCGAGCTTTCGTCGTCTGAGAGCGGGTCGAACGATGAGAGCAGCGAGGACGACGACACGGGGATGCTCTCGACGCTAATGAATGCGGCCAAGAAAGCCGCGCGGTGACTATTTAATGTACAGTAAATACATCAACAAGCACGTTGGAGTACGCATCATGTATCGAGCTTGATCTCCTCAGTATATTCTGGTAGAGTCAGGCTCGTTTGCTAGAGTCATGCAATTTGAGCTTGAGTTTTAATTATTCAGTTCTTGTAGACCAAGTCATGCTTCTTGTGCTGAGCTTACGTCTAATTATTCAGATCTCGACCCAAGGCTGGTCATGCTCACCTGCTGAGCTTAGCGTTCCTATCTAATTATACAGTCCTGAGACTAGGTTTGCCGGAATAGGTCCACGGGGTTCTGCTGATCGGTGGTGTACTTATCTGGGCCAGCGGATTGGAGCCACGGAAGCTTGAGCATGTCCTGCGTGGAGATCCGGTCTTTGGTGATCTTGCGGAGGCACAGCCCCACGAGAGCCTTGAGGTCGTCGTATTCGGGCGGGGAGTTCTTGAGTTTGTACCACGCCCACTCATTACGGGCGATTCGGTGGGCGGTCTTGACGACGCGGGCGCGGGCCGAGATCTGAGAGTGGGTGCGGGGCGGGGCGTCGAACGGGAGCCTGCCCTCGAGGGCGGCGTAAAGAAGCACGCCGATGGCCCAGGCGTCGGTCTGGCGGCCATCGTACGGGTGGCTGAGGATGATCTCCGGTGGCACGTAGTCCTCTGAGCCGCAGCGGGTGGTGAGCATCGGGCTGTCGGGGTCGATGGCACGCGCGAGGCCGAGGTCGGTGACGATGGCGAGCGGGCGCGGGTCTGCGGCGTAGTCTGGGATGCGCAGAAGCTCGTCGGGCTTGAGGGTGATGAGCACGTTCTCGAGCTTGATGTCGCGGTGGACGACGTTTTTGGAGTGCATGTAGGCGACGGCGCTGACGATGTCGAACATTAGGCGACTCAATAACTTAGGGTGGAGGGGGATGTGGTTGGCCACGAGCTCGAACATGTCCCCCCCCTGGCAGTATGGCAGTACAACCAGCGCACGCACACTGTCGATATTAAACGCGATGATGGAGATGAGGCACGGGTGGGTGAGCTGCTTGACGAGGGCGACGTCGCGCCGCAGCGCCTCCTCGATCTGCTGCTTCTCAGCCGGGTCGGTCCCGAGGGTGGTGATCTTGACCGCGACGAGCGTCCTGCGGGCGCGGGCCTCGAGGCCCGGCTTGACCTGGCTCAGGGTCGGCGTCGCGAGGATGACCTGCGCGAACGAGCCCTTGCCGAGCGCCTTGACCCGGTCCCAGGTCGTCTTGTGCATCGCGGGGTCGTACGCCATGTACACGTCGCGGACGTCCTGGAAGCGGTCGGGCTCGACCTGCGCGGGCCGCTCGCGGTGCAGGCGCACCGAGTTGCTGAGCTGGCGGCTCAGGTTCTCGCCGCGCTTGGGGATGACGACCTCCTGCAGCGGTGGGGGCTTGAGCACCGGCGCGTCGGCCACCAGCGGCACCGCAAACCCCGTAAACCCGCGGCGCTGGCTCGGGAGCCGCTGGATTGGGCTGCCTGACGCCACCGCGCCCGTGAAGGCCTCAAACACGTTGGTGTCGTCGCTGCCGAGGCGCGGGGTGGGGAGCGACGAGATGCCGCCGTCGCTGAGGCTGTCGTACGCCTCCAGCAGCGCCGGGTTCGTTTGCAAAACCAGCGAGGACGTTCGACGAGGGGCCTGCTCAGGCTCCTTCGACATGTCAGCAGGACAACCCGCCCTGGCGGCCGCCAGCCTTTGCCGGCGGCAATATATTTGCGCTGCGCGCCCGTAGTTTAGCTGCTATTTCCGTATTCTATATAGCGCCCGCGCGGCGGTGGGCTTACATGACCAAGGTGCCCCATGAGATCCCTCATGTTCGCGAGAACTACGTGACGCTGGAGCACCTGATCGGAGCCCTGGTCAAGCAGTCGTACTCCGAGCTGCAGAACATCCTGCGCACCCTCCCGTCCACCCCGTCCGACCTCGCCCGCAAGCGCGAGTTCCTGGGGTACATCGTGCAGACGCGCCAGCAGTTCGTCAAGCTCTACGTGCTGTGCAAGTGGGCCGTGGTGGCCCCCGATATCTCCCGGTGCATCGACGTCGCCAACTGGCTGCGCGGGCAGCAGAACTGCTTCAACAACGTCGTCTCGGCCCTCTACCACCTCCAGCTCAGCATGGGGGCCGCCAAGCTGCAGCACGCCGACATCGAGACCGCCCTCCAGGTGCTCAAGCACGGCAGCCCCGTCCAGCCGTCGTTCGGGTTCCTCTCGCCGCGGACCATCGGGGCGGCCGACGTGCTCCAGGTGCTGCAGAACCTCAACGTGCTGCTCGCGATCCGCCTCGCGCTGGTCGAGAAGCTCCCGCCGGTGTACCGCAACTACGCCATACGCAACGGCCGCGCCCGCTTCACCGTCACCGGCTCGTTCTGGATCGACCTCGGCGTCGCCGACGACAAGGTCGACGCCCGGTTCTTTTACGTCGACTTTGGCCTCGACCTCCCGAAAACGGTGTCCGCGGCCACCTCCCGCCGCCTCGAGGTCTGGGTCAACGAGAAGCTCGCCTCCAACCCGCTCGCCAAGGTCCTCGACTGGGTCCTCCACTTCAGCTCAAACTGCAAGCTCCAGCTCGTGAGCCGCGATCTGCTGCAGATGCAAAAGTGCAACTGGGCCGGCACCCTCAAGCACACGTTCAACGTGCCCAAGAGCCTCATCGTCGTCACGTACTGGGACCAGAAGATCGGCTCGTTCCAGCTCCAGATCGGTATCAGCACCTCCCATCAGCTCCAGGTCAACTGGCTCGTCAACGGCGACTACCTGACGCTGCCCGAGCACGTCCTCGGGGCGTTCGACACCGACCTCGACGCCTCGGCCCTCATGTTCAGGCTCACCCGCTACCATAGCGAGCGCCTCGTCGACGCCGTCAGCCTGCCCTGGATCGAGCGCTCCGGCGATGCCCAGCTCATCCTCAACTTCTCCCAGACCCGCAACTCGATCCTCAACGTCGACTGCACCTCGGGCAAGATCACCCTCACCGGGTCGAACCCGCTCGTCCAGCGCGCCCAGACAATGCTCAACGAGCTCAAGGACCTCTCGGTCGCCACCGACCTCCTCGAGCGCGTCCGCCTCGGCGTCCTCCAGGAGACCATCGCCCACCGCGCCACCGCCGCCGGCTGGCAGGCCCGCCCGTCGCTGCGGCTCGCCAGCGGCGAGCTGGCAAAGTTCGGCGACGGTGCCAAGATGCTGCTGTGCCTGCGCCTCAAGCAGTGGGCAGAGGGCTGGTTCGTCACCGTCGCCCTCGGCGACTCCGTCAAGTGGATGGCCGCCCAGCTCGGGTGCTCCCAGAAACGCTGGCACGTCGACACCCTCCACGACCTCGGGCTCGCCACCAGTGACCCTGACTACGGCGTGTTCGCCAAGCTCGCAGACATCTGCACTCAGCAGTTCACAATGTACCAGCTGTGCTGCGAGCTCGACAAGGCCGGCATCCGCTACCAGCAGGGCCGCACAAAGCTCCAGCTCGTGGTCGACCTGCGCACCGTCCAGCCGAGCGCATCGGCATGGGCGAACTCGGGCCTCGTCCTCGAGGTCGGCGGGCAGAAGCTCAAGCTCCAGGGCTGCGCCCTCAAGGGCGCCCTCGACGGAGTGGGCCCGCTCGACGAGGACGAGATCAAGCTCGAGGCCGACGGCATCTTCACGATCCTGCTCGACCGCACCGAGCACCTGCTGCCCCAGATCAAAAAGAAGCTCGGCGAGCTCGACCGCCTCGCGAGCTGGCTGCGGCTCGCGCACCGACACAATTTTGAGGTCCGCAGCGCCGGCATCCACAAGTTCGAGCTCGGGTACACCCCCAACCGCAGCACCATGGGCATGCTCAGCATCGAGAACGACCAGGTGACCCTCGAGGCAGACAACCCGCAGCACATGCTCACCCCGTTCCTGCCGTCTCTGCTGGCCAGAGGCGGGCTGCCCGCGGTCGTCGAGGTGCTCACGGTGTCGTACCCCCTCTACGAGACCGTGACCCGCCTGGGGTGCGTGGCAGTCCCCCACAGCATCACCACCCTGGTGATTCTCAATGGCCTCAACACTGGCAACGAGGCCCCGCACCTGCTCGCCCAGCTCCGCAGCTGGAGAGGCAAGTCCATGATCTACCTCACCGCGAACGAGTCCGTCGAAAAAAACGAAAAGATCGTCAAGCTTTTCCAGCAGCCTTCGCTCGACGGCTGCGTTCCCCTCCGCAAGGGCATGGCCGTGCCCCTCAATAAAATCGAAGAGCTGCTCGAGATCGCCGTCTCTGCCCTCAAGCAGGCAGTATTTATAAACTAATCTTGTAGAGTACGTTAAATGTAAAATTAAGTTAATGCATTTGTTTAAAGTTTACAGAGTGTTGTCTCCATCGCGATACTTGTAGTGCAGCGGCTCGGTGGGAATGTTACGCTCGAACTTGGTACCATCAGGGCGCTGCGCAGGAATAATCGGGTCTGGGTGGGCGTATTTTTTCAGGAATTCCTCAGTGTGCTTGATGAGATGATCGACTTTGTAGCGGTCGGTGAGATCCTTGTTTTCGTCGAACTTGGCACGAATCTCTAGTGCTTTGGCACGCCAAACATCGCGACGATTGATCCAGGATTTCGTGAGCCGAAGCGACCGCCGGTAGAGTGTTTGCACGAGTTTTCTGTGCTGCTCCTGAAGAGACATTGGGCTAACCAATAAGATAGGGGGAGTTGTCAATATGGGGTCCTAACTCTGTCACGTGAGTCCCGATGCATGATCACCGCGAGCTCGACGCCACCTGAAATTTTCCAGTGGCGCATATTTTTATCTCCATGATGGATCTCGTCGAGTGGATGGTCGATAACAAGATCGAATTCTCAAAGCGGCTCTCAATAAAGGAGTCGAGGCTTGGGGGCACCGGTGTGTTTGCTACTCAGCCCATCTCGACCGACGATGTCGTTTTGACAGTTCCAAAGTCGGCGATCCTTTCGCCCAGAACCTGCGGCATCGCGAATCTGCTCACAGAATACGAACTAGAGGGCATCGAAGGACTGGTGATTGCATATATCTTTGAGCGGGCCCAAGGATCGTCCAGCCCTTGGGCGACATTCATCAAGAGCGTCGAGTCTGTGCCGCTGCCAGATGTGCCCAGGCTGTGGTCTGAGCAAGAAAAGGCACAAATTCAGTGCTGCGACATCAAGACTATGGGAGGGCTGGATTTTGAGCAGCTCGATCAAGGATTCAAGGAAGCCCAGCGCTTTCTCAAGGACGAACTAGGGCTCGAGATATCTTTGGCACAGTACACTGATGCCCTGCTACGAGTCTCCAGCCGTGCGTTTGACGTGGATAATTATCACGGGCAGGCATTGGTGCCAGGAGCCTGTCTGTTCAATCACAGCGACAAGGAAAGCGTCCGCTTCGAGTCTGAGGGTTTTGTCTGCGGCTACTGCGGAGCTCTAGAGTGTGCTTGTGGAAGCGATGAGAGCGACGACGAACACCATGATCACGACCATGATCATGACAACGAAGATGCGGAAGATAGCGACGAGGACAAAGATGTAGATATGGATGCAGGCAACTCGGACGAAGACTCTGACGGCGACGAGTCGTTCGACGAAGACGGTGATAACGTCTGCGAGGTCAGAGCCCTCAAGAACATTCTTCCCGGCAAGGAGATCTTCAATACCTATGGCCATGATGGCAACAACATCCTGCTCGCTCGGTATGGTTTCGTGATTCCCGGGAACATTTACGAAACGGTCGACGTGCGTGCGCAGGTCTCAAAGTTTGCAAAGACTCATGAGCTTGTCTCCCGCTACAAGTTCTGGAAGCAGAATTTCTCGTCCTTCGTTGAGGAGGACGACGTCCAGGAGGATGACTGGAAGGAGTCGCTATTCTTTGAAAGCGACGGTGTTCCTTCGGGGCCGCTTGATCTACTAGTTTCGTTGTTTGCCTTGAGTCCTAAGGACTACATCAAGTTCATGAGAACCGGTACCCTCAAAGTGAAGAACGGCACAGAGGTCGACAACATACTGCGCAGTATTATCACCAGCCGTTTAAGAAAGTACGATGACAAGCGTGCCAGCGCAGAGATTCTGAAAAGTGCAGACAGTAAGAAAGGCCGGGAGCGAACTATACTTTTGTTAATAGGCACTGAAAAGCAGGTGCTGGAAAGGGCATTAGAAAGATGTGCATAGATATTTATTAGTGCTTAATATACCTAAACTGATCTATTTTTCATCTCAGGTACTAGCGTCACAACATGTCCAGTCTCTATGACCGAACGGACGTTTTCAATTAGCTCTCGTTCGACATTGCGACGAGTCTCGTACGAATGCGTGGCCGCATGGGGAAGGAGCATTACGTTGTCGTTCTTAATCAAGTCTGGGTGTACTTTTGGCTCATGCTCGTAAACATCAAGGCCAACTGAGCGGATTTTGCCACTGTTCAGGCCGTCCACCAGAGCCTGTTCATCAATTACTCCACCTCGTGAAATATTGACAACCACTACGCCGTCCTTGGATTTTGCAATGGCTTCAGCATCGTAGAGATGGTGAGTTGCCTTGTTGTACGGGCACGCAAACACAATGATGTCACTGGTCTTGACAAGGGTGTCGTAGTCCACGTACTCTGTATTTTTCTCAAGGTCTGGAGACAGTCTGTTACGATTATAATACTGTATTTTCTCGAACCCGAATGGCTGCAAGCGATCTCTGATCATTCTGCCAATGTTGCCCAAACCAACGATGCCAACAGTATGCCCCTCGGGATCATGGCTCAATGGCACGCCCGACACCCAATTTCCGGCTCTCAGATTAGTAGTAAGGCGATAAAAGTTCCGTAGAGCAGAAAACAGGAGCCAAACTGCTGTGTCTGCAGTTGAAGGTGCAACATGTGTAGGTGCATTTGCACATTCTATTCCTCGGGCAGCCCATGCATCGATAGGGCCAAGCACGTCGTAGCCAGCGCCTTGGTGAACTACTGCCTTTACGGAGCTGGGTATCTGCGCAATCAAGTCAGACGTATAGATGCCCATAGCGTGAGCCCCTGGCCATGTATTCACAATGACTTGTACATCATCATTCTTCAGCAGATCGAGAAACTCCTTATGATTCTTCGGCCCGGCATGGATGATCTTATAGCCCTTATCACTGGCAAGACTGTCCCATTCCTCTTTGCAAAAGTTACAGGCGTATGGGAAGATCAATATACTTTTCTGCATTATTGAGACCTTGAAAACAACTACTCAGTTCGGTGCGACTAGGCTATCAAGTATGCCTCTACTGGGAGTGTGATGGTCTTAAATCAAGCCCTTCGAGTAAAGATTTAGTCATGGCCCATGATGCATGCGAAGCCTCAGAATGCATCTCTTGCCCGTCAAAATTATTGCATCACTATAGCGGCGGATACGAATACATAAAATACTATACGTCAATTGGCCACCAAAATCATTGTTTGGCTCGCTCGTTTAGGGCCTTCATCTCTGAAACAGGGGTCAAAAGTTTGCCAGTCTCAATGAACGAGCGGACATTCTCAATTACCTCTCGTTCACTGTTACGACGAGTCTCATACGTGAGAGTTGCAGCATGGGGAAGCAGCATGACATTGTCATTCTTGATCAAGTCAGGGTGAACTTTGGGCTCATTCTCATAAACGTCAAGCCCGACAGAGCGGATCTTACCTTCTTTCAAACCATCCACCAAAGCCTGTTCGTCAATTACTCCACCTCGAGAGATATTGACAATCACTACACCGTCCTTGGACTTTGCAATGGCTTCAGCATCGTAGAGATGGTGAGTTGCCTTGTTATACGGGCACGCAAACACAATGATGTCACTAGTCTTGACAAGGGTGTCGTAGTCCACGTACACTGTATCCTTCTCAATCTCCGGCGAGAGCCTACTACGATTGTAGTACTGGATCTTCTCAAAGCCAAACGGCTGCAGGCGATCTCTGATCATCCTACCGATATTACCCATACCCACGATGCCGACAGTATGCCCCTCTGGATCATGACTCAATGGCACTCCTTCAACCCATTTACCTGCCCGCAGATTGGTAGTGAGACGGTAAAAGTTTCGCAGAGCCGAGAAGAGCAGCCAGACGGCAGTGTCTGCAGTGGACGGTCCTGCATGGTACGGAGCGTTTGCACATAAGATTCCTCGAGCTGCCCAAGCATCAATCGGCCCGAGCACATCGTAGCCAGCACCCTCATGTACAATTGCCTTGACAGATTTGGGAAGTTGGGCAATCAGCTCGGCGTTGTACAAACCCATAGCCCACACGCCAGGCCAAGTATTGACGATAACCTCCACATCTTGGTCTTTAAGCAGACTGAGGAACTCCTGGTGGCTTGTAGGCTCGGCGTGCACAAGCTTATAACCGGTTTTCTTAGAGAGTGCATCCCATTCTGGTTTGCAGAATCTGTATCCGAATTGGAAGATCAGGATTGATTTGGACATGACTAAACTAACGAGTGTCTGGGGACTAGGCGATATTTGTAAGAGTTTCCTTCGGCAAGTGCGGGGAAGACAATGCCCCACGAATGGTGCAGGTGCCGCGAAGACTGCCAACAAAGGTCGACAGCGACGGTTTGAAACTCAATGATCTGCAATGCGGCGGCTCTGCAGATTGAGCTGCCGAAGCTCTCTCAGAACCACCTCGAGGTAGTTGCCACTGGCCCTTCCTGGGAGATTCCTGTTAATTCTACTGCCTTACTCATCTCCAAGACAAAAGCACCAGCTACCCTCCTGATCAATTACGAGTGGTTCAGCTTTGTCATGTCGAGTAGAGATGAGGCACTTGCGTTAATGAAGACCCGTGATGATATGGAAAAGGAGCTCAATGAGATCATCGTGGACTTGGAAAATCAGGGAGTGGGCATGACGCGAACGCTAGTGACGTTTGATGGCTACCCCCGAGACGATATCGATATCCCTAAAATCCGGGGACAGCGCCAGAAAGCAATAATGCTGCAAAACGATTTGAAGCAGGTCATGGAGGAGATCCGGCTCGCTCTGAACACTGCACTCAATGATCAGCCCGCTCAGGACGAAGAACCTGAGAGCTTAGAACCGTTCTGCTATGTTGGGGCAATTGATTTGCATAGCCCCGCGGAGGATGCAGGACTACAGACCGGTGACAGGATCGTGAAGTTTGGAGCCATTACTGCAAAGAATTCCAATGCCTTGCGTGCGCTCCCTGGCGAGCTCTCAAAGAATCAGATCCGAGTTTTGGTGCAGCGGCAAGAGCTGGAAACTTTATATTTGAAACCTGCCACCGGCTGGGGTGGTCCAGGCAAGCTCGGCTGTCGGGTACTCCCTCTGTAGCCTCCATTGCCTCGTCGCCGACCATGCCCTGGCCATTAGAACCTGCATATGCATGCAGCCTGAGTGGAGTCGAAGAATATGCTACGGACCAATCCAGGGCTCAGTATTTCCGAGACCCTGTCCTATTTAGTTCTAGAGTAATATTTCACTAATTTTTCACCCTAAATGTAGCAGACGCCGGACAAACACCCTAGAGCAGTCCAAAAAAATTTCTTAATACTTGCTAGTGGTCATTTTTTCCGGCCGTTCACGCACCACATCTAAACCCGGCTCCCTGTGTTGCCATGTCGAGGCGGCTCTAGAAGATTCTCCCAGTATATATATTTGTTGGTCATCCCCGTGCTTACCAATGCAGCGTTTTGCCGGCAAAAGTTTGAGAAACGTCCGCTTTTACTCGCACAAGGAACTGAAGTTCGGTGTTGATGCTCGTGCGTCCTTGTTGAAGGGTGTCGAGATCATGGCCCAGGCCGTGAGCACCACTTTGGGCCCCAAGGGCCGCAATGTCATCATCGAGCAGTCTTTCGGTCCCCCCAAGATCACCAAAGATGGTTACTCCATCGCCAAGTCCATTACTTTGGAGGATAAATACGAGGATATGGGAGCCAAGTTGTTGCAGGAGGTCGCTACCAAGACCAACGAGAGTGCTGGTGACGGTACCACCTCTGCTACCGTTCTCGGTCGCAGCATCTTCACTGAGTGTGTGAAGAGCGTTGCCACTGGTTGCAACCCCCAGGACCTGCGCCGTGGTACCCAGGCTGCTGTCGAGAAGGTCATTGACTACTTGCAGACCCAGAAGAAGGAGATCACCACCTCTGAGGAGATCGCACAGGTCGCCACTATCTCCGCCAACGGCGACAAGGAGATGGGCAAGTTGCTCGCTTCTGCCATGGAGAAGGTCGGCAAGGAGGGTGTCATCACCATCAAGGAGGGCAAGACCCTCACCGACGAGCTCGAGGTCACCGAAGGTATGAGCTTCGACCGTGGATACATCTCTCCCTACTTCGTTACCGACGCCAAGACTGGCAAGGTCGAGTTTGAGAATCCCCTGCTCATGATCTCCGAGAAGAAGATCTCCAACATAAACGACGTCCTCCCCGCCCTGGAGATCTCCAACAAGACTCGCCGTCCCCTCTTGATCATTGCTGAGGACATTGATGGTGAGGCCCTTGCCGCTTGTATCCTCAACAAGCTCCGTGGCCAGGTCCAGGTCGCCGCCGTCAAGGCCCCTGGCTTCGGTGACAACCGCAAGAACACTCTTGGAGACATTGCCATCCTCACTGGTGGTACCGTGTTCTCTGAGGAGCTTGACATCAAGCCTGAGAATGCCACCCCCGAGCTCTTTGGCCAGTGTGGCTCCATCACCGTGACCAAGGACGACACCTTGATCATCAACGGTAAGGGTAGCCGTGACGCTATTGAGCAGCGCTGCGAGCAGATCCGTGGCGTCATGGCCAATGAGTCCTCCGAGTACTCGAAGGAGAAGCTCCACGAGCGTCTGTCCAAGCTCTCCGGTTCCGTCGCCTGCATCTACGTTGGTGGCTCCTCCGAGGTTGAGGTTGGCGAGACCAAGGACCGCTTCGTTGACGCCTTGAATGCTATGCGTGCTGCAGTTGCTGAAGGCGTTCTCTGTGGTGGTGGAACTGCCCTGTTGAAGGCTTCCCTTCACCTCGACGATGTCAAGACCGAGAACTTTGACCAGCGTCTTGGTGTTCAGATCATTAAGCGTGCCCTCACTGGCCCCGCTCGCAAAATCGCCGACAACGCTGGCGGCGAGGGTGCCGTTGTGGTTGGCAAGCTCCTTGACGAGTATGGCAAGGACTTCAATGTTGGTTTCGACGCTTCCACTGGCGAGTATGTTGACATGATTGCCCGTGGTATCATTGATCCCTTCAAGGTCGTTCGTTCTGGTCTGGTCGACGCCTCTGGTGTTGCCTCTTTGTTGGCCACTACCGAGTGCGCTATTGTCGACGCTCCCAAGCCTGCTCCTGCCGGTCCTCCTCCTGGAATGGGCGGCATGGGCGGCATGGGCGGAATGGGCGGCATGGGCGGCTTCTAATCGCTTTTATGTACATAGTGAACATAGTCCTACATCAAACATATTCTGAATTCTGCATTCATGAAAGGTCCAGCAAGCACTCAGCGATCTTGTCGGGGCGTGGTGGTGTTTGGGCACTGCTACTGATGCTGCAGTTTACTCAATGGTGATCGTAGACAGTCAACAACCTAATAATAGACTAGCAATTCTGACTTGCAGGACAAAAATATGTGCCTATCATTTTTAACTAATAATCAGGAATAATCATCGAGTATTATTTCGCTTATGGCAAAACGATTACTTGGCATGTAATATTCATTCGAAATGCACGAACCGCTCCAACCCTGCGTCATTGCGAAACGCAAATTGGAATCGTGCGTCGAACTGGGGGGGGATAACTAATGACAATCAGTGAAGCTGTGGATAGAGAAATAAATACCTAGCGAAGGAAATAAATAATTATAAGGATTGATGCAGGCGAGGGAGCAACAATAACACATGGGTTCATGCTTGATCAGACCACGATAATACTATGCAGCAGTCTGGTAATAAATCGGCCTAGCCTCCACCATTTTTATCTCGACTTGTTGCACAGGCTTAATTTCCACGGTCCTGTGATCATCCCCGTATAGCTCGAATATCTGGCTATACGAATCGAAATGTGCCTCGTCGTTCAGGGATGTTGCGCTCAGAAAAGATGACTCAGAGGCTGTATCATCGTATACCAAAGCTGATGGCACTGATGGAGGAGTAGAAGGCTCAGCCGCAATGGCTTTAGCGGGTGTGGAGGGCTCTGAGGGCTTTTTGTGTGCTAGAGATCCCAAGCTTCTCTTCCTCCGAAGCGAATTGGCACTACGTTCAAGCAATGAGTGAATCCTAATCATTGGTTCTGTCTTTAGGATGCCGAAAGTTGCAGTGACGATGACCCGCTATTATATACGCACGCGGCAGCTATTTTTAAGCCTGCATATGTGAAATTATTTCTGATCTTGGTCCACCTGACCATGTTACGTAGGCTAGAAAGGATATTTAGGGTCATCTGTTGGATTAAATGGAGAAACTCGAACGCATTTTCTCCGCAAGCTCGAATGTTGCGGATACCACTTCTTTTGATGGGTCAGCTGACGACGTGGAGTGATGTCACATCGATGTCAACCCTAATATCTAAACTACGCAACGTGCATATTGTGCTTAACTGGACGAAGACAAGCTCCACAAATCAAGCCTTGAAAGCTGCCGAGCTATTTCAATTGCCCTTTGTGAGAAGCGTGTGTGAACTGTTCGAGCGTTGAGCCTCGATTCTAACATCGTGTCCCCGCCGACAGGGTTCGGAGGCTGGTGATTATCGTTGTCTGCATCTCCGTGCGGGCGTGCAGCCCAGCCACAATCTTCAGTGAGTTTTAGTTCGCACATGTCATTGGGGGTTACTTGTAGTCGGTCTGCACCGGAACATAGCATTTTTGCCTACTTTGTAACTTTGCCTCTCTGTCTCCTTTATAGGGGGACGACATTGACACCCTTGTCTCGGTTCCTTTGTTCCTGCATACCTTGTTGGGAACCTGCAGAATAATCTAGGATAATTTTGTGAAAACTGCTCAATTGAGTAACTGGAATGCACAGTGCCGACTGATGTGCCGGCTGCGCACTTTTCGACGACAATATTAATTGTCGTGCATCAGATGGGCTCTTGAACTTGCTATTTCCGTATATAGCAGTCGAGCCCACCAGATCGGCCCCGCATCGTGTTGTGCGCAGGTTCCACCTCGCTATGGTACCGTAGACGAACTGCTTGATACTAGCCATGCGGCTCACCTGCCACCGAGAGGCTTTGCCTTAGGGGCGCGGAATCTGAAACCTATCACGTGCCGAAAATCTGTCTCACGTGCGTGGCGCGATGTGGCGGTGTGCTTAGACTGATACTTCGAGGCACCGGTCATTAATTGGTGGCACTACGATAGCCGAGGTGCTGCGTAAGTGCTTGATCAGTAATGTGGGTACTTGCAGGAGAGTTTTAGGTGGCGTGAGGCGTCTTCCACCCATGAAAAAGAAATGTTCTTGGCACGAACCTAATTAAGTCTGTTTTATTTCATACTCAGTGAATTCTTCGGTCGTTTGCGAGCGTTCCTGTGGATTTTCTTTTTCTGCTCACAGTTCTTTCCATGCAGGCTAGACAATATGAGGGCAAGCACGACATGGCATACCACAATTCTGACATTAAACGATCACATGATTGGCATGTTTTTCACTCTATAATCCCCGTTGATTCGATAATAATCGCGGAAATGCTGTAGCTAAGACTTTTCTGCACTTGCGTCAGGTCACGCTTCGTTGCCTTATTTCGTTCATAAACGCGATGAAAAGTTTTTAAACAGTGTGGACACACATTGACTTCTTACAATGGGCTTCTTGTCATTTAACAAAACTTCCGACACTGTGGTTAAGACAAAATCTATTGATGAAAAGTCTCCTAATGCTAGTATCAGCTCTCAGGAAGAGGGAGCGCTAATCCAAACAGATCACAACGTCAAGGAAATTGGCATCCTCTCGGCAACCTTTCTCATGCTGAACAGAATGTTGGGTGCCGGTGTATTCTCGACAGGATCTACCATCTATGCCCTCTCGGGCTCAGTTGGAACCGCACTTATGATGTGGTTCGCAGGCACAGTGATCGCTTTCTCTGGTTTATTGGTATATATGGAACTCGGATCTGCTCTTCCCCGTAATGGTGGAGAGAAAAACTACCTGGAGTATATCTACAAACGCCCAAAATTTTTGGTAACCGCAATGTACGCTGCGTACGTTTTCTTTCTGGGCTGGGCATCAGGTAACTCCATCGTAGTGGGTGAGTATATCCTCAATGCAGCTGGAAAGGAGGTTACACAGTGGAACTCAAGAGGAATTGGTATCGCAGTTGTGTCATTTGCGTTCCTGATTAACGCTGTCAATGTCAAGGTTGGTTTATATATTGCCAACGCGTTGGGTATTTTCAAGATTGGAATTGTTCTCTTTATTAGTGTGACTGGCTGGGTGGCTCTTGGAGGCGGTATCAAGACCAACGGGTTCCAGCCAACCCACAATTTTTCACACGCCTTCACTGGCGAATCACCTACGGGTTTCGGAATTGTGAACGCTCTGTACAATGTCATTTGGTCGTACGTTGGCTATTCAAATGCCAATTATGCCTTGGGTGAGATCAAGAACCCCCATAAGGTTCTTAGGATCGCAGCTCCAAGTGCATTTATTGGGTTGGGAATTATCTATATGTTTGTGAACATCGCCTACTTTGCGGTGGTTCCCAAAGACGAGATTGCGTCGTCTGGTAGAATTCTGGCCGCATCCTTCTTCAAATATGCTTTCGGTGATACTGCCGAGAAGGCTGCCTCAGTATTTGTTGCGCTGTCTGCATGGGCAAATGTTATGTCTGTGATCTTCTCGCAAGGAAGAATTATCCAGAGTTTGGGTCGTGAAGGATCGTTGCCATTTTCACGGTTCTTCGCCACATCCAGACCCTTCGGCACTCCGTTTGTAGGACTCTTCCAGCACTGGGTTGTTTGTGTCGTCACCATCGTTGCTCCACCTCCTGGAGATGCCTACAATTTTATCATGAACCTTATTTCTTACCCATTGAACGTGGTCAATACTGTACTTGCAGCTGGGCTGATCTATCTCCACTATCGCAAGTACAAGGGACAGCTAGATTGGGCTCCCCCTATCAAGGCAACCTTGCCCGTCATCATCTTCTTTTTCCTGGCTTCTTTGTACCTCATTGTTGCGCCCTATATTCCCCCTGTCGCGGGTCAGAAGGTGTACAACTCACTGCCTTACTGGATTCACGCTGTGGTTACCTGGGGCGTTTTCGGCATTGGTCTGGTTTACTGGATCGTTTGGGCCAAGATTTTGCCAGCAATTGGACACTACACGCTAGCAGTCAAGGAAGTTCTGGGCGAGGACGGCTTTTGGAGAAATCAGATTTACAAAATTCCCAAGGATCACGTCGACGAAGAACTCCAGAACCACGAAATCACTCCGGTGGATATTATTCGTTAACTTATTCTAAAACCTGCAGATCGCTCATTCAACTACACTTAGCTCGAGGGGCGGCTCGCTTATGCAGCTCCAGAGTGGGCTTGCGTGGCGGTTAGATCTCGTGTATAATTTCACAATTTTTGGTGTATACTGGTCATAGCAGTTTGTATGCATTTTTGGTTTCAAGCACATTACTACTAAGAATGCAGCCCGCATGAAGCGGTCTGGAGGCAGTTGCATACTACTTCTCCAGGCAAACAGCTGCAGCTTGTTCGTATTTAATTGATTTTAGAAAATACAAACGTTTTATGTCAAATCCCGCCCCGCACGTATTGCCAGAGTGGAACGTTGGCTCACCCATCCACGCACCCAGTCGGGCAATTTTCGACGTTCCCCGAGCCACGTAGTCCATTTCGCACTTTTACCAAAAATGTCTGCACCTTCTCATTCCAAATCAGTGGCAGTATAAACGTCCCAATCTTATGTAAAGCAACGTCATCCTTCGAAGTTGATGGTCTGGAGAGGTCAATGAGGAAATCCGGCCGAGACGACAATTTGAGTTCATACATGGATGAAGCGTTACAGATAAGCTCTCCTGATCTGAGAATACCTCCAGTTCCATCTGCATCGCCGCCCTCAGTGCCAGCAATACCCCCTCTGAGCAATTCGGGTCGCCCTGGCTCCCCGCAAAGTCCCCGGTCTCCAGTGGAATTGAGGAGCAGGCCGAGCACCTCGTCTCGCCATAGCCAAGGTTCGGGGAAGATTCCTGGATACATTCCCCAGAAGGATCCATACAATCAGACCGGTGCTTCGAAACACGTTAGGAAGATCACCGATCAGAACGGCAACGTGGTGACGCACATAATCAAAAAGGGCGTGGAGGACTTTGATTTCGGCGAGGAATTGGGGGCTGGAAGCTACTCGACGGTGGTGGCAGCCACCGACAAGCAGACGCTCCGCCAGTATGCAATCAAAATCCTCAACAAGACGCACATCATCAGGGAAGGCAAAGTGAAGTATGTAGAGATCGAGAAGCATACGCTCAACCGGCTCGGCGAGCATCCAGGAATCATCCATTTGTACTATACATTCCAAGATCGAGCCTCGTTGTTTTTTGTCCTGGACTTTGCTCCTAATGGCGAGCTGCTCCACCTGATCAAGCGAGTGGGCAGCTTGGACATCCCGTGTAGCCGCTACTACACCGCACAGCTGCTGGATGCAGTGGAATTCATGCACAAGCACGGCGTGATCCACCGAGACCTCAAGCCAGAGAACATTCTACTAGACTACAAAATGTGCATTAAGATCACCGACTTTGGCACCGCAAAGCTGCTAGAGAGGAACGAGGAGGGCACGTTCCCCGCCGACTGCCGGTGCAACTCTTTTGTCGGAACCGCAGAGTACGTTAGCCCAGAGCTCTTGACACAAAAGTACCAGGGCAAAAGCGCAGACGTATGGGCTATCGGGTGCATACTGTATCAAATGATCGCGGGGTTGCCGCCTTTCCAGGGCTCTACTCAGTATCTGACGTTCCAGAGAATCACCCAGTATCAATACAAGGTTCCTCCAGGATTCCCGTACCTTGTTCGAGACCTGCTGAAGGGCGTGCTTGTCGGACCGCGTCGACGCATGACTATTACGCAAATCAAAGGGCATCCCCTCTTCGAGGGCGTGGACTGGTCAATGAAAGCGCTGTGGGGCAGCAAGCCGCCAAAGATTCAGCCTTATAGGCCCACACCCAGCACCATGGGCCCTCCAGGAGGGCCCCATAATCCTCATGTACGCCGTGCC